>VUQH01045068.1:0-10015 GCA_015106775.1 Etroplus canarensis | reverse complement strand
ACACACACACACACACACACACAAGGCATCCTTGCCAACCACCAGCTGGTTAACACACTGCCCACTGTGGCTCAGGAGGTAGAGCGGGTCATCTTCCAAAAGGAAGGTTCGTGGTTCAATCCCTGGCTTCTCCATTCTACATGCTGCAGTGTCCTTGGGCAAGACACCGAACCCCAAATTGCTTCTGATGTGTCCATCGGAGCGTGAATGTGTGCATGATAGTTAAATGTGCTTAAAGGCATGGAATAGAGTGCTGTATGAATGGCTGAATGCAGCTTGTAATAGTGCGATATAAGCACCAGTCCATTTACCTTCGTGTTCCTATTGATGGTGCAAATACTGACAGAAGATGGCTGCTAAAGATATCTAGTCTTAGTGACCACCCAGAGAGGCTCTAAATCTGTTTGGTCAGGAAGTCCATGCACAAAAATCTGCTTGCCTTGTCTTGATACCACTGTACTTGTAGACTTTACCAGCAGCAGTGTTAATGTCTCTGCTGTTGTTTACCAGTGGGTTTTCAGCACTCGCACAAGTTGGATGGGGCGGTGATCTGGGTGATATTAGCGATGAGAATAACGTTTTACAACTGGAGAAGTAAGAAATTTAATTAGGAAATGTTATAACACCAGAGGAGAGCTCAAGAAAGAAACATTGAATGATGATGATGATGAAATATTGTGAGTGCGAAATGCTCGGCCCCTGGTACTGGTGCTGTTTTTACAGTAGGGTGTGAAACCTGTGCCACTCCCATTACAAACAAATGCAAAAATATATTGGCCTCGGGAAAAATGATATTGCGTACACCTGCGAACATAATACAAGCCCCATTTCCAGAAAAGTTGGTATATTTTCCAAATTGCGATTAAAACAAAAGACCTGTGATATTAATTCACACTGATGTGCGATGTGCAAGGTTAATTCACACTGTTTAGCTGACAAAAGTACAAACAGAAGATTTTCAGCCATTTTCCTGACCAACTTGACTGCATTTTGTATTTGATAGCCGCAACACACTAAGAGGAAGGTAGGACAGAGGTATGTTTACCATTGTGTTCAGTCACATTTCCTTTTAAAAACACTTTTTAATCAGTTTGGAACCAAGGATATTAATTGCTGTGGTTTTGGAACTGGCAATCTTTTCCATTCTTGCTTGATATTAAAACACTTCAGTTGCTTAACACTCCAGGACCTATTGTCTGATTCTTCTCTTCATGATACATAGATATTTTTTTTTAATAGGCGAACGATCTGAACTGGCAGCAGGCCAGTCAAGCACACACACTGTGTCTATGGGGCCAAGCTGTTGTAGCCCATGCAAGATGTGGTCTGGCATGGTCCTGCTAAAGTAAGCATGGACACCTGGGAAGAGACATTGCCATATGTCTCTCTAAAATTGCAGTATATGCCTCAGAGTCAATGGTACTGTCACACCCATGCAGCTCAGCCATGCTGAGGGCACTGACGCGTCCCCATAATGTCACAGATGGCTTTGCACCTTTCACTGATAAAAATCTGGATGGCTGTTTTCTTCTTTAGCACGAAGAATTTGGCGCCTGTCTTTTTTTTTCAAAAACGAGCTGAACGGTGGTCTCATCTGATTATGGCACACGGTTCCACGGTCTTTTGTTCAATCTGAGATGAGCTCAGCCTCGGAGAACTCCGTCACATTTCTGCATTGGAATTGCTGCATGTTTTCATCCTTGTGTAATACAGTTTCAAGCTGCATTTCTGGATGCAGCGATGGACTGTGCAGCGATGGTTTTCATGAAACACTTTCAATCTTGTCCTGTACACTGTGAGACATCACTAAATCCTCTGGATCTTTTCACGATGTCACACAATTTTTCACTGACGATGCTGAAAGACCTAAATTCTCTGCAATAATGCACTGAAAAATATTCCTTTCGAACTGACTAACAATTCTCTCACAAATTTTGGCATAAAGAAGTGAGCCACGACGCCCTACTTTTATTCTCCACCATGATACCTCACCTGCTCCCAATTGGCCCGCTTCCAAACTGGTGTTACTTGAAAATTCTATGTACTTTTCAATCTTATTTTAAATTAACTTTTGTTGAGTGGATTTTTCGTTTTCATTGCATTTTGGAAAGTATTCCAACTTTTCTGGAAGGAGAGTAAAAGCCATTCCATGTATATTTCAGGATGAAAAAAACCATCTTTAATCCATTTTTAAATTGTTGTGTTGACTCCAGCTGTAGGTGTGTGAAATCATGTGAAACTGCTCCCACAAATGACCTCTTCAGCCTGACTCCAAAAGTGGGTTAATCCCAGTACACTCTCATGTTAAAAGGCTCAACTTCAGCTATTAAAGTTACATCATAAGTTAACTTCCTCATCCTTCATTTAGATTGGGGTCGCAGCGGATCAGTGATCGGGAGACTTAACTGTAGGTTGATGCAGTCTGTCAGCTCAAGACCTGCCTGGAACTGGATCTGGAGCCCAATGCAAGACCCTGCTCTGGACCCAAGCGTATGGAGGAGACCGGAGGCCAGGGAGGTGGCGGCGTACACCCTCCCGAGCACCGCTGAGGTGTCCTTGAGCAAGGCACCGAACCACATTTGCTCCCCTCGGTGCCTGTGATGGGCAGGCTTCACTCAATACCCACCTCTTCACTGCATGTGTTTGCGCACCAACATTAGAGAGTATGTGTATTTGGGATTTGTATTTTCCCTATAAGGGATAAATAAAAGTATGTCTTATCTTATAATGGAGGTAGAGGCATGGACACGTTGGCTGAGAGGGAGCTCTGCCTCACCATTGGTCAAAACAAAAATCGCACTGTCAAAACGCTTCACACAGTCATCAGAAAATGCATTCAGTGACCACATTTACCAAAATGCATAAACTATTTTCTCAGTCAGAGCCCATCACCTGCAAAATATTACACTTTTACAGCACATTTAAAAAAAAATGGAAAGAAACTTTGTTCAAAACAGCTAAAAACACAAAACAGAATAATAGAAAGAAAGTGCATTTCTGCTTCAGCCACACTGAAATCTATAGAAAGTAATATGAAAATACTGACACAGAGCTGAAAAAACCTGGCCAGGTGATTCATGATCTACTGCAGACAAAAGGGGATGGCTTCTGATTTGTATTTTTTTTTTATTATTTTGAAGTATGGGTCAAAGAGGACATGTTAGTGGACTAGAGAAGAGTGGCAGGGACAGGAGGGAGAGGAAAACCAAGCGCTGTGGTCCCTGATGAGACAAGAGCCACGATTAATCACAGGCCCTCTTTAAAAGAGGCCAGTTGAAGGATGCAGCCAAACTTGCAACATTTAACAAATTACAATCAATACTGAGAATTTCCTGGCAAAACAACAGATGAGAGTGCATCCCTTAATTACTGTACATGTACTGACATTTTTAAAATACATTAATTGTTTTGTTTTTTCTAATATGTAGGATTCAAAGGTTACCTCCTTCAGGAGGGAGAGGCCACATTTTTCAGATGCAAAGGAAACTGTTTTCATTGATATGGTCACTGCAAACAATGCCATAACACTGAGAGAAATTCCAGAGTGCTGGCAAACGATGTTACATTGGGCAATGTCAACACAGTCAGTACAACAACAACGGCCAGTGACCTCGAAAAACATAAAACAAGGATGAAGTAGTTGTATACGGTTAGTCTGAAAGAAATGGAGAAAGTGTGAAGGAACTCCATTATTATTATGTCCAGGTAAGATGACTGTTTGACAACCAAACAGAATACAGACACATAGATATGTATAACGTGCTGTACTAAAAACTGTGGATTTACTGTATTTTAGACAGTAATGGGGATGAAGGCCAGGACAACTCCACATATTTTCATCTTTGTGAATTAAGTCGCAAAAACACACCACAGAGGAAGAAACACATTACAAACAATACGATGTGTGCTGCCCTCGCCAATGATGGTTTGCTTTTGTGCAGACCTCTCATTGGTCCTTACAATACAGAGATGCTATTTCTTTTCTTGACTGACCTTAATAATCAACTTGTTCTGGCAGGGGAGAGCAGTCAAAGGGCAAGAAACACATTTGTTGTTGTGTGGAATAATGTGGCATTCCACCTCCCTGCTGCAGCCGCTGACTGGTTTGCTGCGTATCCCGGGATGTCTGTCCTTTTCTTGCCTCCGTACTCGCCTTTGCTGAACCCACTGGAAGAGTTTTTCTCCTCACGGAGGGGGAAAGGTTTATGACCACTCTCGACAGGACCAGCCATCCTTTCTGGACCCCATGAATGCAGGGTGTGGAGCTATTTCTCCTGAAGCTTGCCAGGGTTTAGGATTAGAAATTCTGAAAGATTTTTCCCATGGTGCATTGCCAAAGAAGACATAAGATGTGATGTTGATGAAAGCACGTGGTCAAATGCAGAAGAGAGGGGGTGAACATGTTATACAAGTTTCTTGAGTTTTTGCCTTCTTTTTCTTTTTTGTACCCCTGGACTTTTGTGATTCTACTTTTTTTGTTTACAGTACACATTTTACTTTTTTAAGTACTGAAAATCACTGTGCAAACATAGAAAACATAAATATCACTGAAGCAAATTGCTAATTCATGCAATATATAATAATTTAGTATGCACAAAGTAAAGATCTTATTCTATAATAAGGGAAAATATTAAAACTTTAAAGATAAAATGTCTTTTGCGTAATGCTCTCAGTAAGTAATTTGTAGTTTAGTGTGCTAAGCGTGGCAGCGCTCGCTTCCTAAGTGAGCCTTGTTGCCCGTGTTGTGGATGACTGAGCTTATTTTGAGACATGTATGATGTGTTTTGTTGGTGAGAAAGCGTTTTGAAGGTGAGATTAGCTGTTTAGCTAAGGTGCATGTTGGGAATGCAGACTGTGTGACGACCAATCCTTGTTAACAATAGAAAAAAAACTGTAATTCCAGTCACTGAATTGGACCTCTTGATTTTATCGGTGCCTTTTTGGGGCATTTTTTTAGTGCCGTTATCTTCCAAAATCTTGCTGTGTGGTACAGACCATTCAAGAAGTGCTTGCTTCAGTTTGTAGTGTCTTTTAGTCTGTGACTTAGCACTAATCAACAGGTGTCTGTGCCTGTACATTGCATCTGTGCAGCTTACGGATGCAGCTTGTTAATTAGGCCGGACAGCCTTAGCTGCTAATTTAGCGCTGAACCCTCTCTTCTAAATGTGATGTGTTGAATATGGAATCCAGAAACCGAGGGACTGGTTGATGTCATGATGCCTTAATCTGTCCTTTATATACAGATTATTTTTGCAACCAGAAAAGTTGCCTATTGTTGACCGTTAAAAGGAATGCAGGTTTAGGGCTCTTCTGTAATGGTTGAACTTTTCAGATTTGAGGCCATGTCATAAAAATCAAAAGTCCATTAAATACTAGCTCTAAACAAGCCCAGTTCCAAAAAGGCTGGGATGCTGCATAAAATATAAATAAAAACTCAATGCGAATATTTGCAAATTTCATAAACAAATATTTTATTCACAAAGGAACATTGAAAACACCTCATGTTCAAAGTGAGACATTTTACTATTTCATGAAAAATACTAGCCTGTCTTTAAATTGATGGCGGCAGCAGCACATCTCAACAAAAGATGGACATGTTTTCTACTGTCACCAAGTTCCAGATGAGCAAGTGTTTTTCATGAAATAGCAAAATGTCTCATTTTCAACATTTGACACATGTAATATTTTATGAGATTTGCATATGATTGCATTGTGTTTACACAGCTTCCCAACTCTTTTGGAACTGGAGTTGTATGACTCTCCAGACTGGCGCTCTGTTTTCACGCCAATAACACATCCTTTCACAGCAACAGTTTTTGGCTCATTGAGGGGAGCGGGGAGAGGCTGTATCTGAGAAGTTCGCTCAGGAGGACTATATCAGCACCAATCCTAAAACAATAAAAGTACTGCAGCTGATGAGCTTTTCTGTGCTCGTTTAAACAGAGGAGAGAACATCCCTGCCTGAGGTTAACATCCCTGCCCCTCCTTAGCCGTTCTCCCCCGCCCATCCACCATATTGTGCAAACACGCCATGTAAACAGCTGAGAGGAGCATGTGCATATATATATGAGTGTGTGTGGGCCTTGTGTGTAGGTGTGTGTGTGTGTGTGTGTGTGTGTGTGTGTGTGTGCGTGTGCGTGCATGCGTGTGTATATTGGGAATAGTGAGAAAGAATGACAGAGAGGCAAAAAACATAATGAAAAAAGCACAAGGGAAGCAAAAGAAAGAAAAGAGATCATGAGGATTAAAAGTTACAGATAGTGAGGCACAAACACAGAGGCCTTTGTTTCTCTTATCCTCTCCTCATAGGTGTCTCACACTTTAACCCCGTGACTTCTTCACCTCCCAAATCCCCAATCACCTCTGTCCTCCCCCCCTCCCTTCTTCCTCCACACCCTACCCCATTCATCCCTCCATTTCGGCATCCCTCTGCCCTGCACTCCATCCCAGTGCAAACACTCCTGAGCACAGCAGGAACAAAGCACAGATGAATAATGGCAGTGAAATGTCACCGTTTCTTCATAGCTGCCGCCTCCTCCCCTCGCCAGGGCCGAGCCCAAGGTTAACCATTAACCGGCCGGCACAGCACCTGAACCTGGAACAATGAACAGAAAGAGGGAACAAGGGAGGGAAGGTAGAAGCTGGATGGAGAAAGAAGAAATGTTTTAAAAATATAACTACTGAGTCTGGCGTACACAACAAGTTTTCCATCACGATTGCTACAGATTCAGGCTGTGCATTTGTGTGGCTGGTGGGTGAAGCAACATAGAATTATAATTTACAGCTTTGTGCCTGTATTTTAGCCTGTATTTTATGTATTTTGGAGACTTGTACATTTTTGGCCAAACAGTTTGACTAATAGTTTGCCCATGAAGTGAAGTTACACATGGTCTGCATTTTACTGCAATGCTGTAATTAATTTAGTTATTTCAGCATTTTAATTTTATTGATCACCATTCACACAATCACTCTCTTTTTCTTCTTATTTAGTGTTTTTGCTGCTCTGTCTCTAAAAACTCTCCCCCAAACTCTTCTTTCTTGTGCTCAGCTGTTATAACAGCCACCACTGGACTCTAGGGCAGCGGAAACATGTTCCGACTCAGTCACACTTCTCTATCTGGCGGTCTGATGGTCGAGTCTGGGTTTGGTGAATGCCAGGCAGAGCTGCTAATCATTACTTAGTTATTGTATTTAATTACAGTTAAGTACCCTTTACTTAAGTATTTACTTTCCTGACTACATTTTGACACAAATATCTTTGTTTTCTGCTCCTGACATTTTCAAAACAGGCTTGTTACTTCAGGTTTTATAGCATTTGTGGGGAGTTAGTGATTACTTCTCATCACCGCATGCCTTCCTGACATCTAACCTAAATGGAGGGAAAGCTGAAAGCTGTTGTAGCAAGGGGGTGGGTGGGTGGAGGCGTCACTCCATATTAATGCCTATGGATTTAGAATGGGATGTCATAAACACTCCTGTAGGTGCAATGTGAAAGTGGGGCAAGACTTTTGTCCGTGTAGTGCATAAAACTCACAACACTCCCAAACCTTTACCTCTTTGCAAATCTTATGTCACTCTTACCATGAGATGCCGACTCCACCTCTGCTCTCTGCTTTTTTCACTATAAATACCTCCATGTGTTCCTTCTCTCCCTCTCTCTCTTTCTGTGTTTCTCTCTCTCTCTGGCCTCTAGCTAACACTGGTACCTTTGTACCACTAACATGTCAGATGAGACTAAAATTAAATGTGCTTTTATGGCAACCTGCACACTGCTACGTGTGCGAAATGAAGAGAATTTATAGCGGAGACACGGTATTTTTAGACTTGTTACCGTTTAATGAAAGAAAGATATGTAATCAAGGTGGCATTTCAACCCATCAAAAGCCCTGAGGGCTTTGGGAAGGAGCCACAGAGGGCCTGTGTGTGGAACCTGAAATTGTAGCAGGTTGAATAAACAGAATTAGAATCAGAAAAATGTCATTCATCCCCGCCTGGGAAATAGCCATTTTTAGAGTTGCTCAAGATTATGGAAGTTGTAAAAGTACACACGAAATACAAGAAAACACCGGGTTGAATAGGCTGGGGTCTCGTTGTAACAGAGTGGATGATGTCACGCGCGGTTGCCAGGTTAGCAGATGTAAACATCAACCAGTGGAATGTGAAAACTCCCTGAGCTTGTAGTATCGTAGACATAGGAGTGAGACTCGGCACTCAGAGGATTCTGAATGGAAAACTACAGGAGAATTCAAGATGGTGGCAGAAGAAGCTTTTTAAAGCTTTGTTTTTAATCTGATTTGACTGGTGGTTCTTTATATTCAGTTAATGTCCCTTATTCTTTACATTTTGCTGGGAAAATGGGAAATGGGTGCAACAGTTTTTTTGAAACATCCAAACATTAGTGGTCATACAGAACATAAGGCAAAAACAGAGTTTGTACAATTCTAAATATCTTGAAAATTAATATTTGCTATGACAAACTTTGTTCTTCAACATAGCCTGAACTCTTTTAGACAAGGTTTCTTGTTTTTTCTTTAAGTCCAGACTTCTTGAAGGACATTCCAAGGCTCCTCTTTGGTTTTGTTCTGTTCCCTGTCAAGATGATCCCACGCTGCTTCAGTAATGTTTAAGTCCAGGCTCTGGTGAGGCCAGTCCATGATTGACAGCGTTCCATAGTGTGTTTTTTCTATCCAGGTAGGTTTTTGCTTCATTGGCAGTATGTCATGCTGAAAAATGACACAGCTGCTAATTAGGTGCTTTCTGGTGATGGTGCATGGTGGATTAAAGCTGACAGCACTTTTCTTCTTCTTCTTCTTTCGGGTGCTCCTGTTAGGGGTCGCCACAGCGGCTCATTTATGAATCCGCATATTTGACTTGGCAAAGTTTTTACGCCGGATGCCCTTCCTGACACAACCCTCACCATTTACCCAGGCTTGGGACTGGCACTAGGAGTACACTGGCTTGTGGGCCCCTGTGGCTGGTTTAAAATCTGACAGTACTTTTATGGGTTTAGATTCCCAACCCCACTGGCTGAACTGCAGCTGCAAACCATGCCAAGGCCTCCACTGTGTTTTACAAATGGCTGTAGACACTCAATTCAATTCAGTTCAGTTTAGTTTTATTTATATATCACCAATTCACAACAAAAGTCACCTCACCTTACCACAGGATGATGTAACTTTTCGATGGAAAAATTCAGGGCTACAGTGAATGAGTGCAAAAACATACTTACAGCATACTGCTTCAGGTATGTCTACACGCTTTCAACTTTTGTGTGTTATTTAATAAAGTACAACTCCAGTTCAAAAAAGGTTGGGAAGCAGCATCTGAACCTTATTGAAGTTGGGGTTTTTTTTTTTTTTTAAATTCTCCTTGTATAAGCCAAATCAGTTCAAAATTTAGAGCTTCATGTGAGTTTTGAAGAATCTTTTGATCAGTTTGCTTAATATGTCACAAGCTGTGTTCACCCATTCATGCACCCAATCATACATCACTTTATTTTCAGCACTTTTTATACACTGCCTGGCCAAAAAAAAAGTCTCCATCTGGATTTAACTAAGCAAATGGGTACGAGCCTCCTATTGGATAATTACTGCATGGGTGATTATCTTTCAGCTGGCAACAAGTTATTTAATCCCAACTGGTGCAATGAGTTGCTTCTCATTTCTTAAACAACCATGTCGAAAGACACATCCCGTGTTCGTGGAAAAGATGTTAGCCTGTTTGAGAAGGGTCAAATCATTGGCATGTATCAAGCAGAGAAAACATCTAAGGAGATTGCAGAAACTACTAAAATTGGGTTAAGAACTGTCCAACGCTTTATTAAAAACTGGAAGAATAATGGGGACCCATCGGCGACTTTTTTTTTGGCCGGGCAGTGTATTTCGTTGGACCGCCTTTAGCTTTGATTACGGCGCGCATTCGCTTTGGCATTGTTTCGATAAGCTTCTGCAATGTCACAAGGTTTATTTCCATCCAGTGTTGCATTAATTTTTAACCAAGATCTTGCACTGATGAT
>VUQH01045064.1:6023-17399 GCA_015106775.1 Etroplus canarensis | reverse complement strand
AGTGACCAGGATGGACAGGATTAGGAATGAGTATATCAGAGGGACAGCTCATGTTGAGAAGTTTGGAGACAAAGTCAGAGAGGCAAGGCTGAGATGGTTTGGACATGTTCAGAGGAGGGATAGTGGATATACTGTACAAAGGATGTTGAAGATGGAGCTGCCAGGCAGGAGGAGAAGAGGAAGACCACAGAGAAGGTTGATGGATGTAGTGAAGGCGGACGTGCAGAGGGTTGGTGTGAGGGAAGAGGATGCAAGGGATAGGGTGAGATGGAGGCAGATGATCCGCTGTGGCGACCCCTAACGGGAGCAGCCAAAAGAAGAAGAAGAAGAAAGGCTTGACATATTTCACTATGTGTAATGAATCTATATAATATATGGGTTTCACTTTCTGAAATGAGTGACAAAAAATATTGAACTCTTTCATGATATTCAAATTTTTTGAGCTGTACCTGTATGTATTTGATTGTTTGCACCTGTGTCTTCTTTGCCCCAGCTGTCCCCACTTCCCTGATTACCCTATGTGTGTCCAGTCACCCATTTAGTCTTTGGCTGCATTCACACTGCAGGTCTTAATGCTCAATTATGATTTTTTTTGATGAGTTTGTCGGGTTGTTTACTTTATAATTTAAATGCGACCGCCATCAGACTCCAGTGTGAACAGTCTACAGCCCATTGTTTACATTTGACCTTGTCACATCTCGCCTTCTCCGGTGCGGAATTATGACATTTGTCTCACTTCAGTGATGTAAAAATCAGAAGAAACACGACATGACAATTCAGACTGAGGTTGCTTTGAAAAACATCTGATACATATCCAATTTAGGACTACATATGAAAGTGGCCTGAATCCAATTTAAAAATAATGGATTTGTGGGTGTTCATACTGTCATAAAAAAATCACGTATGAGTCACATATGTGCCAAAAATCCATTTTAGGCCGCTTTTGCCTGCAGTGTGAACATAGCCTTTGTCTTGGTGTCTGTGTACTGTATCTCTGTGTGTTTCCTTCACTGGTTTCCTGGATTTAGACTGTTGTGTTTTTGGATTTACATCCACCTAAGTAAAGTTGCATTTTCATTTTCTTCAAGTCAGTCTTCTCTGTCTGCATTTGGGTCCACTCTATAACACATTCTAAATCACAACAAGATCATTGAGGTCTGCTGAACAAATGCTCCTAATTCTTCCTGAGGTCCATATTAAAATATAGAGGAGATCAGGCTTTTGCTGTAGCTGTTCCTAAACTGTGGAACAAGCTGCTGTTTCACAAACAGGGATAAGTCTAGTGGCAGCAGAGCAGATGATTTTACAAAGGAAGATAAAACTAAGACTTGAGATCTTCCAGGATTGGTGAAATTACTTAGAATTAATTGGTCAGTAGGCAATGATTTCATAGCTACTGGTCTTTATTCTAGAACTTAATCTGTTGTGGAGCAGACGAGGTCTACAGCATGAGTTACAGTGGTGATATTCCTCAGTAAGAAATCAGCTGCTGTCATAATACTGAAACCCCAGAGTTAACCCTGAAGTTACCTGGATAACCCCAAATCCTGCTTTGTGGTACAGGCGTCAGGATTCCTCCAACATTAAAACATTTGAAATCAATTTTTATACTTTGACTTTCAAACCAGACAGTGTTCTGATTACTTTTTACTTTAGTTATTTATTTCATGCTCTTTTATTTATTTAGTGGTTTACATGTTTGCCTTACAAGTGAAACATCCCTGGTTCGATTCCAGGTGGGGACACAAGGGCTTCTCATCAAGGAGGGTTGTGTCAGGAAGGGCATCTGGTGTAAAATTTCGGTCAAATTACCAACGCAGATTAATCCGCTGTGGCGACCCCTTGGGGAGAATACAAGGGAGTAGCCAAAGGTACATTTATTGTGAACCTCTTTTGTCGTTTTATGCTTCTTTATCTGTACATGACGTTCAACAATTGTTGTTTTTAAATGTGCTTACAAATAAATCTGACTTGACTTAATGGTGGAGTTAAGGGATTGGTTGGGTGAATAAGGGATGGGGGTGGGGGGTATTGGGGGGGTGGTTACGCCGAGTCTTTATTTACCCAAGCAAAAGAAATCAATACCTCTCTGTTGTAGGAGAAGTTTGTGAATCAATGAAAGGTTTCAAAAAAGCCCCTGTGAAAAATCAATGTCCCTTACATACTATTGATGGCTGCTTGGCCATAGAAGAAAGAAAAAGAAAGAGAACACCTGTTTATTGTGAAATATTACTCTACTCACTCTTTGTTATAGACTTTTTGGATCTCTTTGTTTTCTCTAGAACAGTATTGTGTTTCTGTATCCTTTCCATTGCTCTTTTTGCCAGCCTTAAATTTTGTGCTTCTTTAAAAGTTAGGCTGCACTCATACCCATTTGTTGCAAGGAAGCACTACTGACCATTATCTGTAAAGACAGAATAGCTACATTCAGTCTCACAACCCTGGCACTCTAGGCTGATAAGGTCTAATATTGAGCCACAGTTATATCATGTACATGACATCTTGATGTACAGTAGGAGAGTGTAGGGTTCTGAAGCAATTATTTTAGCACTGCTATTAATAAAACTCAGTCAATAACATTCCACTGAGCTCTGACTCTGCCTTCACTTTAGAGGCCAACAGAAGAGCAATTCTGCCATAACTTTACCTATACAGTCAACATTTCCCTCGAGTCATGTCAGGCTGTGAGCTGCGAGGCCAGTCAGTAGGCCCTCTGTCCTGACACCTGCCCAGCCCTGTGCTAGTGTGATCAAAGTGACAGTGCTGTAGACTTACAAAGATGCAGGTGAGGGCTGCTGTCACCCCACCTGTCCAACTGTTGGCAACTCGGTCAGGGCAGGGAGAAAAGTACTAAGATGACGGGGAAGGCCACTGTCTGCATGTCACTCAGTACAGTGTTGGATGACAGAACAGCCCATTAGGAAAGGGACTGACTTCACAGGCCATTAGAGGAAGCATCACACAGCCATAGCACACAGAACACTGAGTAATGGTGCAACTGAAGGGACACAGAAAGACTGCAAGCTCTGCTTTGCAACTTCTTTAAATTAAACAAAAGGTGCATTTTCAATTCTTTTGTTGTTTTGAGGGAAAATAAATGGCTGCATAAATGCCTGAATTCTCAACACGGAATAAAGTAGGTTATTAAAAAGGACTAAGCAGATAAACAAAAAGCATGGCAAAATTATCCCCATGATGTCCACTCCTGTGTCCTTGTTAAAATCTCTAGTTCTCAGTATGGCCTTTCCTGCCCTCCAGTCATCATTAAAGAGAAAGACTGGAGCCCAACAGAGGCATCAACACGCATCACTTCTCCTCTGCTCGAAACGTTCAACTCTCAGCAATCCACCAGCCCCTGACGGACCTATTTACTGCACAAAGTGGATTGTGTTTGGCTGCAAACTACGCTTCCAAATGTTCCTTTGATACGCTCTCTCTTTTCCCCTCCCCATCTCTGATGTTTCTCTCTGGTTCTGACCAGCTCATGGAAGCAGAAGAACTATCTGGCCAGTTTATTGCTGGTGTAGCACTACTGATGGGCTCAGCAGGCTCAGATGAGAATGCCACACTGTGCCAGGCTGATGGGACACACTCCAGCTGTAGAGGCACTCACTCCAAAACACAGACTTACAAACTCCTTCCTCTTTGACTTGATGTTTTTGTTTCACTATGGGAAAAGAAAGAGATTTAAAAAAGTTTCCTTCAAGTAGCTCCCCAGGCTTTTCCTTGGGGACTGGAGGAAACCTTGTTGAAAAACAAAGAACAGAAACAATAGGAAAAATATGCTTCTTTTGCACAATTTAAAACCCAAAAGAGATAAACTGTGAGAGTTTTGTAAACAGCGAGGAAAAGCTGATGGCTAGATATTCCAGATAAAGAGAGAAGTAAAGAAACAGCAGTCTCTGGAAATGTTTTTTTGATGAGTTACAGAGCAAGCTACAATCCTAAAGTTCAAAGCTTTCCGATGACCAAAACAAACCACACATTCGGTTATGACAGAATCTCTAAATTTTAAGCCTTCTGCAATTCAAGTCTCCACACAACAAGTTACACATTTATTTATTCATTTATTCGACAGGTGTACAGGCTCAACCACCAACCTTCAGCATGCTGCACTTATAAGTTGTAGCCTTATCATTTTTGCAGAAAAAAATAAATTTGCCAGTTGCTAGAAATGTGTAGTTGTTGACACATTTTAATTTTGAACACTAAATGAGTGCACAAGTATTTCAATATTCCAATTTTCTTAAAAAATGGTGACTGACTCTTCATGTTGTTACCTCTGATGTTCCTATTAAGGCATGGGGAAACAAACACCTGTTCAGCTCTTTTGTGTTTGAGAATGGCAGGATTTCATGCTTTCTTCTCATATCTAACAAGAGGCTTCAGCAAGTTGGTAAGTAAGACTTCTGTGACAAATTGTTGTTATACAGCTGTTATAAAAATAGCACTGAACCTTGAGCAACCTTTCTGAAATCGCCGGATGAAGGAAAGAAAAGATGCATAAAGACGAATAAACAATCATTAACTTTACTGTGAACCTAATGGACCTCACACTGTAGGAGAGTTTGCTGCTTAGCTGTTGTAGAGCCAGCTCTGTGTCTAAAGGGAAAACTTCTCAGGGTCAGTCAGGGTTGTTTAAACACCAAGAGATATTGCGGATATAACTGCATCAGGGGAACATAATCATCTTCAAGGATGTGGCGAACAAACTAGTTATGCTAATGTATTTCTGTTATTTATCACCATCCACTACACATATCCCCAATCAGCATTACTTGCTAAGGGCCCTCAAGAAATCCCAGCTGTAAATTCAGAACACATCAGCAATGCAGCCAATCACATCTGTCACTTACACTGACAAGCATCTGAGGGAATGGTCCTCGAGAATTTTCAGCCACATTGATTGGCGGGATTACCCAGTCCCTCTTCTGTCTCCGTAGACCCTTGGTGCTGTTGAGGCCGGACCCTGGGAACATGATGACAGGAGGAGGACGTGGTGTTTTTAACGCCTCCTTCTTCTCTTTTCTCCCAGCGACTTTCCTTTCATCCTCAGTGACCTTAAAAACAGCACAACAAAGCTTTATTTAGGAAGCTGGATGTGCTGTAACAGTAACTGATGTGATGCCAAAGGCAAAGCATAATTTCACAGGGAAATAACAATAGCAATTTTGCATTATTAATCAGGTTAAACATATATAATTAACATCTGTGTGAACTTTTAATTCCTGTTATTTATTCAGCAGTCTGGCTAATTCACTAATGAAGAATCAAGTTTTTTTAGATGGTAAGCAGTTAGCTGTGTGAAAGCCACTTATTAATGCCAAGTGGTCTATATTTTCTATAGGTCCCAGCCTCTTGTTTTCAATGCCGTGCTTGCTATGGTTGTTGTGGTCAACCATTACCTTATACTTGTATTAAAAAAAAAAATACTAGAAAAAAGCAGGTCCTATTCCAAGAAGCAGGTCTTGCTAAAATTCATATTTTAATCCTGAAATGAAGGAAACTCTGGGTTTTCTGTTCCAGAAATAAAGTTACCAGGGTAGAGACAGCAGGTTTTCTTCAATCTGTCTGACTCCTCCCCTCCTAGTGCTACCGAATCTGCTGTATGACACTCAGTTTCATTTCTTCATACATAAAGTTGCAGTCAAACCACACAGCAGAGCAATTCAATGTAGACACATTTATGTTTTATAAACATGTAAATCCCAATTAGATGTTAGTTTGTTAATTTTTTTTGTACTTAAAATTAGCACTTTTATAAACAATGAGTCATCAGTGTAAAGCTGGAGACAGCATTTACACTGCATATTTGTTACCAGCTCAGAATAAAATCTATAGGTTCCATCTTTCTAACTCTGTGACTCTGTGGGCAGTAAAACAGTTATAAGGCTATCAGTTCATCTCAAACATTTACTGCATGTTACTGCAGGATCACAGTTTAAATAAAACTTGTCTTTATAAAACTTTAGAAACATAACAGGCTGATGGATGGTCGATCATTTGTCTTGTAGTAATCGGTCACCTTGATGGAAAAACGTTTGCCACAGTTGGGAACTTTAACATGTGAATATTTGAGTAAATGTGAGGTTGAAATGATTTTAAGACTCTAAAATGAGACTAAATGTAGTTTAAAGGGCATTTTTAAAGCAGCTACAGACAGTCTGAATGCATAATGACCACATTTCCCATTTAAATAAGTTCACACAATGAAAAACAATAAACCAGTGGTTCTCTTTTTTTGGCATGTCCCACTTCAGAGGCTGAAAAAAGTTCCGCACCACATAAAATGCAAGTCCCACACACCAGCATTTTATCAATAACTAACAACAAAAAAGGCTCCATGTTGAATTGTACTCAAATAAAGGTGCATATCATCAGTGCCGTATTATCAGCAAACATCTGGTTCTTTCTTTTTCATATTAAAACAACATCTAACCACCTTGTAATATTTTTCACCTGCTGGTCTGCACCCCGCTCCACTAGTGGGGCCCGATGATGGTGATGAAGATCATGGGCAACATTTTGTAATGTACAATATCTGAAAATTCGAATACTGAACTTTGACATATTTTCCACTGAAAATCAGATAAAATTAGTCTGACTGGGTCTGTCTATGATCACAAGTCCATCAGTAAAATGTGTCTGACCTGTTTGATCCAAATTTTTATCTTCAGTTGGTGTCATCTGTATTTTATTCCCCCTTAAGTTACAGCTAATTAATTTGATTTGGAAATCAAATGTAAAAATTACAAAATTAGACATTATTCCAGCTACTGCCATCAGTTTGTAGTGACACACTTGCATTCAGTAAAACAATCTACCACTGGAACAAATGAGCACTGGCTGCTGAAAATGTGCATTTCTATGCCTAAATAGATACTCCCTTAAAAATCTCAATCAAAAAAATGATTCATCATCAATATGTCCTGTACATGTATTATGCAATAACAAACAATAAACATTTCTCATCAATTTGTGTTTGTGTGTGCGTGTGTGTCTTTCAAAGGTTAACAGTAAATTAATGAACATCCAAGTTGGTACATATATATATATATATATATATATATATATATATATATACATACATAAATATATATATATATATACACAAATACTGTGTATGATCATGACTGGGTGGATCAAGCAGAATAAAATGACTCTTTTCTCTCCTCCTGTTCTTTAAGATAAATTTCATGGTTCACACTGACATACATTCATATTCCTCAATCCACTGGATTAAAATGAAGACTCTGCTCTTTATTTACCCGTTGCCTTGGTGAATCCTGTTATTGGGGCTCCATTAATAATGGTTTTCTGTCATTAGTCATGCACATGCTTAACTCAGGATGAACAACTCAGAGGTGATTGAACTAACTCTGATAAGCCTTTCTGGAACCAGAAACCCAGAGCTGCCTCTTGCAGGGTTAATCAACTCAGAGTTTATGGTTAGACTCCGAGTTTGCTGAACATTCTTCCTGGAATAGGGCACAGGTATTTACTCTTTGTCCTTTAACCAACAATATTTCTGAAGAGCATGTCTGAAGTTGCTATGGAAACAAAGTGCACAATGCACTTTCAAACACATAATGGATCCAATCACATACAAGATCATTTAGTCCATTTTTTACTCATTCACTAAATCAGCCTTTCACTTGTGCACTAGCAAGTCGTTTTGCATGTAATTGGAGATATGATGACTTGGAAAAAGAGCAAAGTCATGCAAAAAACATCACTGCTACTAATACAGCTATATTACTTTAAAGCAAAAATATTATATAATAGTAAATTAAAAATATGACAAAATAAAATAATAAAAACAATGCACAGCCGAGCCTTTGTAATGTTTCAGAAAACCTACTGGAATTACCACATGACTGCATTTTCCGACAGACCACATAAAAATTTCATGTGCCAAATGGTGTTGGAAAGTTACCGTAATGTACCAAACATGCTTTGAATTCAGAGCAATAGCCGATTTCCAGCATAAGCTTTTCAACAACTCATCCTTTTAAGATACTGCATATTATTCTACAGTACAATCCTGACTTCAAAATTTGGAATGATGCATAAAATAAAGACAACAAAATTAAAGAAAACAGAATGCAATAATTTGCACATCATAGAAACAATTTCACTGCAAACAGTGCAGATTGATTATAAATGTTAAAAGAAGTGAATTTTTAAAACTTTTTTTGAAAAATACATGCTCACTTTGAATTCAGTGACAGCAAGATACTAATTATATGTATAAATGCTACAGAACAAAGCAAATTTCTCAGTTTATTTATGTGCACTTGAACTAATTGATAAAACTTCTCATTTTTAATTAATCTACACAGAAGGCACAACGGGGCTTTATAGCAGTAAAACCCTGAAATTTTGCACTTCTCAAAAAGTGCAAAATTTCCTGGCAGAAAAATGCCATATGAGAAACACTTTGTGCCACCATGCACTGATCAGGGCAGGATTAATGTAAAGTGTCTAAATACTTCTACGTGTGCATACATGTGAAAGGGAACATAAATTATATACATTTTGTCATTTACAGCAGGTGTAAAAATCCTATTAACACAGAGCATGTCTGAAGTTGGATTTACAGCCTCCTTCAACAGACAATGACAGCTGAGTCACAGACACACACTTCAATCATACAGTGCATTCCCATCATACACTTCCTTCACACGGTTCCTGCAGGCAGAGAGAAATGACCACCACAAAACTGTCTTTATGAAAGATGCTCAAATATGGAATATAAAAGAAGCCAATTTTCAATCTCCTCAAGAACATTAACTCATCCATGAGTAAGAACAGCTACATCAAATACTGGAGTTATGAAGCAAATTGAATATCTACGTAACGTCTATGTGGAAATACTGCAAAGTGTGTACAAAGTGAGTGCACAAAGGAACCTGCTTTATTACAGATCTTACAGATGCTTCTAAGGTGGGCAGAAACAAACAAAAGTTGTTGAAATTACAGTAATTGAGTTTTTATTGAGTATTGCTGGGCTAGTTAAGGCATACAAGTCTATTCATAATCAAATGCATTATTCCAAATGCTAAAGTATATGCATACTGTAGCTAAAATCATATAGGATCTGAGGGTTTACTGCTTCATGTCCACTGTTCCAGTTGCAAATTTAAAGGTAATATTAAACTGACTATCTGAAGAGTTGTTCTACAGTAAGTTTACTAACATAGCTCAGGGTTACTAGACAGTAAAACATGTCAAGAATTCAGTCACGAACATCATATCTGAAGCTATGCATCACTTGCACTCGGTCTCAAACACAGTCCCTTGAGCTATCCCTAGCTTTTTTGCTCCCCTCTGCCCTCTTCTTGCAGTGTTATTGTTTTTCTTTGTCTCTCCCCAGTCAGTAGGTACTGACAGCTTGTCTCAATAACACAGATTCCTCAAGCACTGGGCTGTGTTAGGCTGATGGTGCACCAGCAGGTAAAACAGCTGCACAAAGCTTTACCTACCAAACACTCATACCAGCAGGCCCCAACAAATTTGCAGTTCATGCCTTTGTTACGTCTGCTTCAGGATCCCTAATGGAGGCAATTAAGTCAAGTTTAATTTATACAGAGTTGTCCATATCTAGCAGTTACCACATTTAAATGTATACCCTGAATAAACAGCTAATCCTACAAAAAAGATAAACAAGAAAACCAGAAACAACAAAAAAACCACCTGCACATCACTCAGATCAACTTGTTCCACATAAAGTAACAGTAAACACAACACCATGTTTTGTATTTATGACTGGTGTCAGGATGATCCAACTTAAATCCAGTTGCAGTTTAATAGTTACTCTAAATATGTGTTATGACGTATGTTTATTGATCAGAGTAAAATAAAAAAATATATCCACCAGTGATGGTTTCATTTTAACTACGTGATTTTAAACATTTCTCCTGCCTATATTCAGACTTCAACGATTGTAAGTAAGAGTGAGTGTTTGATTCTGTATATAAGTGAAGGTAATATATTAATGGGTTGACCCTGAAACAGTTGTAGCCTAATGAGGGCAAAGGGTGAAAAATACAAACAAAACACACATTTTAGTTAGTTAATGAATTACTGAATGGGGGTGAAGCTATTTTACACACCTTTAGAATGTATATACAGTACCTATGTGTATGTTGTGTGCATGTGTCTAAACATGTAAGTACATTTAGTTGGGGGGCATGTGAATATGTATTTCAGAATCAGAATCAGAATACTTTATTAATCCCACTTCACAACAAATTATAGAATACCTACCATATAGATATATGGCATATGACTGCACTCAAAATCTGCAGTGAAGGTTGTTCTTCAAAGGTTATTTTAGGTAGGCATAGATCTACCTAACACAAGGATTTTAAACCTGTGGCTCCAGAGCTGCAAGCAGCTCTGTTGACTCTTTTGCATTTCCAGAGGCTTTCTGTGGTTTTGACTTAAAATGGTGCCTTCTTTTTTTTTTTTTTAAGTGTATTTATGCCTGGTGCCTTATCCTCTTAACTTGGCTGAACCTTAGAAGTAGTGGCTAGCATTGATGTATACATATAAATAGTCCATGGACAAACCTGCTTGCGCTCACCACCAATGCTTACTGGTAGGCTTGATCTGCAGGTGGATTTTAGTCAAAATCAAACTGAAACTTGCCTTTAAAAAAAAACAAAAAACAAAAAAACTTTTCCTATTTTTAAAGCTATTGGGCTTTTATATGGTGAGTATCTCTGAAGTCCAGTAGTTTACACATTTGCCTTACAAGTGGTCCCTGCTTTGATTCCAGGTGGGGGACACAAACCCCTCTCACAATGGAGGGTTGTGTCCAGAAGGGTATGCAGTGTAAAACCTCTGCGAAATTTATTGGCAGGTTTATTGATTAATAGGCTGTGGTGACACTTTGGGGAAAATACAAGCAAGCAGCCAAAGGTGCATTTTTAGAGTGTTATACGTTTCAGTTGTCATCAGAGAAGGCTAATTCTATTTTAAATAATTTGGACACGAAAAGAGTGGCCTGCATATCTTCACACCTACTCAGCTTCAAAGTTGGCCTAAGCACGCACAGAGATTTTTTTCCCCGCCACATTATAACTGTTCTGTTTTGTTTGCTTCAGCGAGAGTACTGACAGGGGCTATCAAGCCCCTCTCTTGTGGAACCAGCTCCCAGTTTGTATTCAGGAGACAGGCACCCTCTCTACATTTAAGAATAGACTTAAAACTTTACTTTTTGATAAAACTTATAGTTAGGGCTTAGTTATGCTACAATAGGTTTAGACTGCTGGGGGGGCTTTTATACTGGGCATTTCTACTCTGTCCACCTCTTTTCACTCCCCATGCATTTATTAGTTACTGCTGCATGTCATTAAATGTTGTCTTCTG
>VUQH01045062.1:0-11864 GCA_015106775.1 Etroplus canarensis | reverse complement strand
ATCTACAATTCAGTTTGAATAACCACACAACTTAGGGCTTCATTCTTCGTAATCACACAGTAATTATAGATATATTAAATTAAAAAGCTGACGAAATATTAAATTTTAATTTTAACTATATGCTGGCAGTTCAGTTAAGATTTTTGCCATTGCAGCCCCTGTCATCTCTCAACTGTCCCGTCTAGTGAAGGAAAAATTGCCTAAACAATGATCATATAAAAGAAATCTTGACAATTATATAAATTACCTTTGAAGTGTCCCTGGTAGCAAGTGGTTTGCACATTCACCTTACAAGCAAAAGGTCCCTGGTTCAATCCCAGGTGGGGACACAAGCCCCTCTCACCATGGAGGGTTGCATCAGGAAGGGCATCTGGCGTAAAACCTCTGCCAAATTACCAAAGTGGATTAATCAGCTGTGGCAACCCCTTGCTGGAGAATACAAGGGAGCAGCCGAAAAGTACATTTTATATAAATGACCTTTGAAGTCATTTCAGATGTCTTCAAAGAATTTCTGAATTCAAAATCTGTTTTGAATAAAAAGACTGTAACACATACACTAAGTTAAAATATAATTCTGACAGGTCACCTTATAATTGTGACTCTTCAAAATACATTTGCAGATGTTTAAAATGTAATATTTATATGTTCATAGCCAATAGGCCAAAAGTTTTTTTGACTTAGCTGTTTCATTGTTTTTTAAAGAAAACTAAAGCTGTATTTAAAATGGAAAGAAATGCTGTAAATGCAGAAAAAAATCTGAAATTATTAACCATGAATCAATAAGAATTTTTAATTGTCAATTTTCCACCCATTTTGCACAACAACTACTGCACTGCTCCAATGACACATTGCATTATCACAGTGGTTATCATGTTAAGAGACTTACTGATCATTAGAAAATGCCTTTTGTAATGTTATATTTAAGAGCTAATAAATCCAGTTAGTTTAGTATCTCAATCATTGTCACTGTAGTGTAGTGGTTTACACATTTGCCTGAAAAGTAAAAGGTTCCTGGTTTGATTCCAGGTGGGGACACAAGCCCCTGTCACCACGGAGGGCTGCGTCAAGAAGGTCATCTGGCATAAAACATCAGCCAAATTACCAATGTGGATTAATCCGCTGTGGCAACACCTTGGGAGAATACAAGGTAGCAGCCAAAAGTAAGTAAAAGCAAGCAGCATCTTGATTGTTGGCATTTGTAGGGTAAATTATAGCCTCAGAATGAGAAAAAGATTTTTGCTTCTAGTTGGTCAAAGAAAGGAAAGCTAGTCTATGCCAAAAATTGTCAAGAAAAAAATACTTTCATACAACAGTAAGGACTACTGCGCTGATAAGAGGACACTATATCATAGTCTCTAGTCTAAAAAACACAGGTTCACAGGTCCTCAACTGCCAGCTTTATTTAAACAAGGAGAGATCTTTTGGAAGAAATTAGCACTTCTTGAAAAATTGTCAAACTGTCCAGTTAAAATAATCTTTGGTTCGTTAGCAAAATGCTTGCACAAGTTATTTTAATTTTCCTAACATAACTGAGCTAAAAACTGCTGTCAATAAATTGACTAATTTATGGGTCATAAGCTTGCTGCCAAAGGTTATTACCAGAGGCCGTTTCAGACACACTCAGTCCAACAAGGACCTAATTAAAGTAGCAACATCAACACATGTAGGCTCTTTCCCCTGTGACACTGGAATAAACAACTTAAGCACCTAATTACACAACAGCAAATGATTTCCCACTGAGGGTATGTGAGCCATACAGTGTTAGTCGTTGTATTTATGGAGGCACAACTTTTTGATGGCATTTACTCGCACCGCCACCTGTCCCTACAGAGATCAATACAGTAATGAAACTCAGTGGTGAGACGGCACGCCATAACACAGCTTTGCCTTTTATTTTATCCCCCTACACTTCATAACAAAGTTGCCAACATAAGTCAGCCATGACAGTCTCTTCAATTATGTGACAGTGGGGAAGAAAGGGACATGATGGATTGGTGTCAAAGCTCCGGGGAGCCGTATACACCAGACAGCAAGCACGGGCTGCCAATATGTCAACAATCTCAATTAACAACTGTAAAGATAGAGGCATGCCCCTCTTTTATGCAGCGCATAAAAAAAACAACAACAACAATCTTCATCACAACTGTGGGTGACATCCCATTTTTACAAGGAGAAAACTGTGTATTCAGATGAGCTGTATTGGCCCATCCATCAGCGGGGGGGGGGAGTCAAATAGAAATCTGACATTTAGAGCCTCAACGCCTTTGCTCACTGGCTCTGATATGAACTATAGCATGTGACAAATTGTTTGTATCAGGCTTGTCCCAGGGTGAAGTCTCTGATAATGTTTAGGGTTGAAATAGGCACCCTTGACATTTCACTGAAAGGTCATGTTTTGTGTTCATTAATGCTCCCTTTCTACATACACCCAGCAGTCGGGGGAGGAGGGAGGGATATCATTGTCATAATCTGGGTGTGTGCCAACTCAGGGATGGTGCTTCATTTGTTTTGACTCCTCTCAATATCAGGACGCAAGGAGTACTGAACAACAAAGACAAAGACTGTCAGAAGCAAGATCACTTGGGGGGGGGGGGGGTCTGCTGATTTAAATGAAGTCACCTCTCTTTTGCAACTCAGTGCAAACTCTAAAATAGCCGATTTACCTGGCAAATAAACTATTTGTAACTGTCCCTTAAATTTCTATGAAAGAGCAAAGTACTATGATTATTGCAAAACTCACCCCTCTCTCTGCATGTGTGAGACAGTTTCACAAATGAAAACATCCAGGATTAATTTGATTCTGTACCAGGGTGTCCATTTACCGCTAAATTAAGAGTGCTATCTGTAATCCATTTAATGTCAGCAGCAGACAAATTAGTGTCTTGCATCCATAGCTGATACACAGTTTGAAGCAACATCAATATGTATATATTGCTGATGCTGTGTGAGGGATTTTTGATTAGCCAGGCTCCTCAGGGACCAATGTGGTAAACTGGGCCTTGTTTTCATTAAAATTTGAGGTTCTCGCATATTAAAACATGGCTTTGGTTTGGGCACAAGGTGATGCTTCCCTGCATTAATTTACCCTTTACTCCCCTGATCAAAAAATACATAGTATATGCAGGAAGGCTTTGGAGGCCTTTTTATCTATTGCTTTCAACAACCAAATCTACCTCCAGTGTTTACTATGTGGCAATTAGTTTGTTGTCACTGTCCAGTGAAAATCTATATTCAGTTTAGGTGATTAGAGATTTTAACTGAAAGGTAAAGTATTGCTACACAGGTTACAACTCAGTATCATGGCAAAATGTGTAATAGAGCTGCGGTTCCACTAGAGGACATCGTGT
The DNA here is from genome assembly GCA_015106775.1 of Etroplus canarensis. NCBI lineage: Eukaryota > Metazoa > Chordata > Actinopteri > Cichliformes > Cichlidae > Etroplus > Etroplus canarensis. The sequence goes on along the minus strand of VUQH01045062.1, from coordinate 8,517 downwards.
GGGTGCCACATTTTAAATATGAAAACATCAGTAGTTTCATCTAACCACCTTCAGAGGAGTACTGAATGTACTACTTGCTTTCCTTGGTTGGTAGCTAGATTGGCTTTGAGTAAATTAGCACCCCCTGCAGCAAAAATTACACATTTTGCCATGATTCATGGTAGTAGGTTAAGACAGTTACTTTAATCCTTATATTAGGCAGCACGGTGGCTCTGTTGCCTCACAGCAAGAGGGCCCTGGGCTCAAACCCAAGTAGGCCCCCTGTGTGGAGCCTGCACATTATCCCCATGCTTGCGCAGGTCTTCTCTGGGAGCTCCAGTTTCTCCTGCCATTGAAAAATATGCCATTGTAATGCTATCTATCAGCCCAGGACAATCTCGCAAAAAAGAATCTTAATCTAAGGAGTTCATTTCCTGGATAAATAAAGGTTAATAATTAAACAAGCTATTTAAAGGATCACATTTTTATAGTGTGAAATCACTTTAGGATGAAAATCATTGAGTTTTTGTTCACTTACGAAAAGGTATTTACATTTGCAGTAAAAGCAGGTACCTTGCATAGGAACTAAGGCCATGTTTCTACAGTTGCTCAGAATGAACAGACTCGAATAGTAGCCGTTGCAGTTTGAGTTTCTGCTAACTACTGTTTACCATAAAATCCTATCATAATGCAGAGAAGCTACCCTCACTCATCAGCCATTACTTTTGCATTATAAAAACTGAATTTCCAATTAGGTTGAGTGATTTGCTCCAGAGCTAAATCTTCCTATTGTTCCCCTGTGTCATCGCTGCCAGGGCAAAGAAGCTAACGGGCACCAATTAGGGTCGTGCTACTACCCCCCTTCAAAATGCATAATCACTCAGTAGTGTGTGGGTGAGAGAGAAACATATACAGAGAGTTTATTTCCTATTTCCAACATGAAGAAACTTTTACATGTTGATATGTAAACATGTTGACATGATTTAGCTTTACTAGAATTAGTTAACATAATTGGATAGTGTCCCCTGTAGGATAGTGTTTTACAGATTTGCCTTACAAGCAAAAGGTCCCTGATTCAATTCCAGTGGGGTCACAAGCCCCTCTTGCCACGGAGGGTGGCATCAGGAAGGGCATCTGATGCAAAAACTGTAAAAAGTCATAACATTTGGTCTTTAATTTATTTACCTTAGACCTTTTCTACTATAGCATCTATTTTGGGGCTTCTTATGATGTGCTGGGCATTTTTTCACCATAGTCTGTGTCTCTTTTTGCTCTCCTTTCCATCTTCACTTTCTCCTCACCCCAACCGGTCAAGACTGCCCTGCCTGCAGAGAGGCTGCCCCTCGCTGCAGGAGGTCTCTTCCTGTTAAGAGGGAGTTCTTCCTTTCCACAATCACCAAGTGCTTGCTCATAGGGGATCATCTGATTGTTGGGGTTTTCTCGCTAATACTGTAGGGTCTTTACCTTACAGTGTGAAGCACCTTGAGGTGACTTTCGTTGTGAATTGGTGTTATATAAATAAAACTAAATTGAACTGAGATGAAATAAAAAGCATCTCCGCAAGTGCACAGTCCGGTTATGCTCCAATTTAAAAACCAAGCCAACAGTCACCAATGTCCTTCTCTTGTTTTGTGTCACTTGATGATAACATGGATCAGTGCAGCTGCTCCACAATCACACACATTAACCTCAAAGTATGCCATGCCCAAAGATGAAATTGTGCGCACAAGCCTGAGCACAAGCAGACATGTCTGTGTTGGATTATGAATATCATAACAATAATAATAATATGAATTTAAGGCATCAATAGGGAAACAAGCTTAAAATCGCCTTCACTGGCACAATCCTACTTCCAATTCCTAAATCTTATTAAGGTTCAACAGCATTTCTAATTCCTAATTATATCTAAAGGAACCTCTGGACTGGAAATATTAGTGGATGCTGTCATGAAATACTCCATTTTGTTTCCTGAGGCCACCATAGGTTCTCCAACAGGTTTGGAAAGGCAGGGGAGTGAGGGCAGGTAAATTACTGTAATCACTAGTATACGTAAATAAATGCCACAAACTGGTTCTTTAAGATAACACCAGTAGAAATTAAAAATGAGTTGCCAATCAATGATCAAGGTTGTTTCTTTCAGGAGTTGACAATGAGGTCCAAAAATCTGAGATTACTATGAAATATGCTAGTATGTTTCACAAGCTTCAAATTTAGAAACTGTTTTAAAGGCAGCCTCCCTGACAGTGATAGGTTGTTTTTGCAAGCTATTATTATGATCTATAGAAATGTTTTATAGCGGCCTACTGTGGCCATGTGAATAAATGAATGCAAAATAGGCTTTTGTTGTCACATTAGTACAAGGTGGACCTCGGGGTAGGGTGGGTAGCCCACAAGATTGTGGTTTCAAACATCCCTTTATCATTGTAAAGGGAAGTTTCTAATTCTAAAGATGTTTTTGTGTTGAGAAATAGCGAGCTAAAGCAAAACTCAAGCATAGCATCAGACTAGACTCCAGTGTTCTGATTGAAATATGAGTGTGTTTGTGCTACCACCACCCCACCTTTTACAAACACACCATGGATAAAAAAAAATATAATCCCTGCATATTTTGCTAATATTCCAAAAATATTTTGTCAGAGATACCCTGTAAGTGACTATGGAAGAATCTCCACTGCAGTGAGCGCTACTTGGTCTTCTTGGGTCTTTAGGTATTTTTGCAATGTTTCGATGTGTGTTTGGGCTCATTATTCTGCCTTAGGATAACTCCTCCACAAAGATGAAAACCACAAGGCATACTATGTCTCTGGAGTCCTGCTTCTCCTTGGACATGGTGCAGTCAAAACAGTCAATAACATTCCCCATACTTGAATATTCCCACCACCATGGTTCAATGTTGATTTGATGCACTTTCACTTACTCCTCATTACCACTGCCACAATGCTACTTACTGTAGTAAGCAACATTATGGTGGAAATGTGAGCCTCAGCTGCACTATAACAGGCGAACAATTGCTACAAGCTGATTTACTTAATGGATCAACTTAAGTGGACAGAAAACTATCAACTTGAAAGTAATACAGCTTGTTTTGTTATCCAGGACAGCAGTGATGTTAGAATTTGATGAATTGCAACTTTTTAAAAGTATGGAACTGTGCTCAGTACAGTAAATTAACCCTATGCATTTATCTAAAGCATATTAAAGCATATTGATGGGAATTGAAATTCTAAGTACTGCATGTTTCAACTAATGCAGAGCTCAGAGCCAAGCATTCAAAATGAGTTATGGAAAATGTAAGTTTATTTTAAAAGTTTTTGGAGCCTGCTACTGTAGCTCTAATAAACACTGTTAGGGTGAAACTTCCAAAATGACAAGGAGTGCTTCATTAATTGGTCTTGAAATTATAACTTCACATCTTGATGAAGGTACACAGAGTCAAAGATATAAGGGTAAGCAAATGACACAGGAGCTACAGGGCTGCAGAACTAGGCTTGTTAGTTTGTTTACCTCCTCATATCTGACACAGAATATAAAGCTAAGACACTACTTCATTAGTAAGGAGGAAATGAAGAAAAAATAGGGCCCAGGCTGCCTTTTTTCTTTTGTTCTTGCTCCAAGGCCTCATGAAAAGCAAATGGAGCCTTGGCTTTAAGCCATAAAAATGTATCTTAGGTTCATTTTGTCCCTATGTGATTTTAAAATGTTCAATATAAATGGTTATTATCTGAGTTATTAGTTTTTATTTTATTTAATTTCAGATCTTTAATTTTTCAATTCTTTTTAGTTTAATGGATTTGATCATTTCAGTTCATTTTATATGCTTCAAAATGTTCTGTTTTAATTTAGTTTTTATTTGTTAGGTTTAGTTTTCCTTTATTTGTCAGGAGCAAGATTTGAGAATTTAAAAACTGTAAAATATTACAATACAGCAATATAAACACAGGGACACAAACATGTAGATATCCTACTGTCAATAAACATTTGCACTAATGACTCCTCAGGGGCAGCAAAGACATTTCCTGTATGTTTTTAATTTTGTTGGTTTGTTGTTTAAGTACACAATAAACCTTAGTCTTACAACCTCAATTTCAAAAAGTTTGGAATGCTGTGTAAAATAAAAGTAAAAACAAGATGCAATGATTTGCAAACCTAATAAGCCAAAATTTTATTCACAAAAAACAGAAAACATATCAAATGTTGAAAGTGAGACATTTCACTATTTCATGAAAAATACAAGATCATCCTGAATTTGATGGCAGTAACACAACTCAAAAAGTGGGGACTGGACCATGTTTACCACTGTGTAGCGTCCCCTTTTTCTTTTAATAACAGTCTTTAAACATCTGGGAACTGAGGAGACCAGCTGCTGGACCTTTGGGTGAGGAATGTTGTCCCACTGTTGTCTGATATCGGATTCCAGTTGCTCAACAGTCCTGTCTTTTGTCATATTTTGCATTTCATGATGCACCAAATGTTTTCATTTGGTTAAAGGTCCAGCACCCGGACTCTTCAACTACAAAGCTGTGCTGTTGTAATAATTGCAGCGTACAGTTTAGCATTGTCTTGCTGAAATTGCAAGGCCTTCCCTGAAAAAGATGTCATCTTGAGGGGAGCATATGTTGCTCTAAAACCTGTATATAACCAGCCCTAATGGTGCCTTTCCAGATGTGCAGGTGCCAATACTATAGGCACTAATGCACCCCCATGCAATCAGACGTGTAGGATTTTGAACTGAATACTAATAACAAGCTAGATGGTCCTTCTCCTATTTAGGCTGGAGGATACAGCATCCATAATATCCAAGAAGAATTTCAAATTTTGACTAATCTGTCCACAGAAGAGTTTCCCGCTTTGCCTCAGTCCATTTTAAATGAACTTTGGCCCAGAGAAGACAGCAGCATTTCTGGATCATGTTCACACATGGCATCTTCTTTGCATGGTGGAGCTTTAACCTGCATTTGTGGATAGCACAGTGAACTGTGTTCACAGTCAGTGATTTCCTGGAAGTGTCCCTGAGCCCATGCAGTGATTTCCATGACAGAATGTCTGTTTGCAGTGCAGTGCCACTTGGGCCTGAAGATCACAAGCACTCAGTATTGGTTTTTGGCTGTGTTCCTTGCACACAGAGATGTCAGATTCTCTGAATATTCTGATGATATTATGTACTTTAGATGATGGATGTTTCAAAGTCTTTGGAGTTTTTCATTGAGGAACATTCTGAAATTGCTCTACAATTTGCAACCTTAGAGAGACAGATTGCCAAACCTGTGCACATCTTTGCTTCTAAGGTGTTCTTATTATCCCAATCACATTACTGGCCTGTTGCCAGTTAACCTACATGCATGATGTTCCTCCAGCTGTTTCTTTTTGTACCACTTACTTTTCCAGCCTTTGTCCAGACATGCTGCTGCCATCAAATTCAAAATGATCTATTATTTTTAATGCAATAATAAAATATTTCACTTTCAACATTTGATGTGTTGCTTTGTTATTAAATGTACCTTCAGCTGCTCCCTGGTATTCTCCCCAAGGGGTCGCCACAGGGGATTGGTAATTTGGTAGAGATTTTACGACGGATGCCCTTCCTGACGCAATCCTCCATGGTGAGAAGGGCTTGTGTCCCCACCTGGAACACAGTTATTGGTTTAGATTTGCAAATGTCATTACGTTTTTATTGGTACTTTACGCAGCGCGGTTTCTGTTTTACTCAGGGGAGTCACGGGACATGATGATCACCTGCCCTGTCGCGTCAGCTGACTGCTCAGACTTCTCACCTGACTCTCGCGGTGTAGTGAACCAGCAAGCAAGAATCCCCGCGAAGCGCCATTGGACGGTAACGGGCGCGTTTCGATCCCATTGGTCCAGCTCTGTGTCACTCATCCAAGGGAGGCGGGCTGGTTGCGTTTTGTAGGAGGAAATGGGTCCTGAAAACATATACAGTGGCGTTTCACCTGTGTTTGCGTGACGAAGAGTTGAGCTGAAAAGTTAAAACAAAAAGAAAAATGAACAGAGCTGTGTGTCTTCTCGCGGTTTTCAGTGTAATGAGTCCCGCCGCAGAAGCGCTGGACAATGGGCTGGCGCTGAAACCTACTATGGGCTGGCTGCACTGGGAGAGATTCATGTGTAACATCGACTGTGACAACGACCCCAATAACTGCATCAGGTAAGGTGATCCAGTGAGGTGAAGCACACGGAACATACCCCCACCAATCCTGCTTGAACTTCATGCTTTTTCTCACTTAAACACATTTAAAGTGATTTTTTTTTTTAGGTTTTTCTATCCACGCAAGAAATCACCTTTGATTACAGGAAGTGATATTTGCATTTGCGTTTGCCCAGGTGCTTTGATTTTTAAAAAAAATAATAATAAGCAAGACATCATCATCATTTATTGTATCTTTGAGCTCTCTGGAGATTGTGGAGTTTTTATTAAAAATCTGGAGGCACTCATTATGAGCGGCTGGAACACGTGATTGTGATAGTTGTTGACAGCTGATTAGGTTTGCCTTTCTTTGTTCTTTTTACTCGGTGATGTGTGAGATACCGGTGTCAGCAAGAGTTGTGATGAGCTAAATTTACAAAGGATGTATCATGAAAGTCATTTCTTCTTTAATTGATTGGTGGGGGTGGGAGAGACACCAATAAAACAACTATAAAGGGTTTAAAAGCGAGCAATTACACAGACACACTGACTATTACTACGTATTCTTTTTGTGTTTAAAGCAGCAGTTCATGCACATTTTACTACAGCACAGAGCAAGATAGTTTCTGCCTTATTACAGTGGTGGATGCTCATATTGAAAGTTGCCAAAGTTTAAAATGATGAATATCAGGCTTCATACTGCTCAAATAGCAGCAGCAGCACCCACCTGCTTGCAAGGGGCAGCCAATCAGCTCAGAGGAAGGGTGTCCATAAAGGGAGGAGTTGAAATGGCTTGTATCAGACTTCGCCATTGGCTAAGTGTAAGATAAATGAGGATTATTTTAAACTAAATCATGCGAAGCTGCTCTGGTAAAGCTGGAAATTAGCATGATGGGGGGGCCACTTTAAATAATGGTGCAGGTTGCAAGAGTAATATAGGTTTTTCTCATCATGATAATTCACTATATGGACAAAAGTACAGCTTTTATGACATCTCATTCTAAAGCTTGTATTCTCCCCAAGGGGTCGCCACAGCAGATTAATCCACATTGGTAATTTAGCAGAGGTTTTACACTTGATGCCCTTCCTGACACAACCCTCCATGGCAAGAGGGGCTTGTGTCCCCACCTGGAATCGAACCAGGGACCTTTCGCTTGTAAGGCGATTCGTGTAAACCACTACACTTTAGGGGGGACACAGCTCATTCTGAATCCATAGGCATTAATATGTAGTTGCTCCCCCCTTTTCTGCTATAACAGCTTCCACTCTTGGGGATGGGGATGATTTTCTACAAGATTTTGGAGTGCGTCTGTGGGAGTTTTTGCCCATTTGTCCAGAAGAGCATTTGTAAGGTCAGAAACTGATATTATATGAGAGGGCCTGGATCACAATCTCCATTCTAGTTAATTCCAGAAGTGTTCAGTGGGGTTGAGCTCAGGGCTCGGTGCAGGCCAATCAAGCTTGTCCACATTAAACTCATCCAATCATGCCTTCATGGGCCTTGATTTGTGCACTGGTACACAGTCATGCTGGAACAGAAAAGAGCCTTTCCCAAGCTGTTCCCACAAAGTTGCATAAAATTGTCCAAAATATCTTGGTAAGCTGAATTAAGATTTCCCTTCACTGGAACTAAGGAGCCCAGGCAGATCCCATTAAAACAAACCCATAGCATTATCCCTCCTCTGCCAAACTTTACAGTTGGCAAAGTGCAGGGACGCAAGCGCCTCTCACCATGGAGGGTTGCGTCAGGAAGGGCATCCAGTGTAAAACATCTGTCAAATTACCAGTGTGGATTAATCCACTATGGCGACTTGGGAAGAATACAAGGGGAGCAGCCAAAGGTACATTACAATGCAGTCAGACAGGAAACGTTCTCCTTGCATTTGCCAGGCCCATACTTGTCCTTCAGACTTCCTGATAGAGTAGTGTGATTCATCAGACTGCAGAATATGCTTACACTTTTCCAAAGTTCAGTGGCCACATACTTCACCCCATCTGATGCTTGGCATTGTGCTTGGTGATGTAAGGCTTACATGAAGCTGGTCAGCCATAGAAAACCATGCCATAAACTTCCTGGTGCACAGTTTTTGTGCTGATGTTAATGCCAAAGAAGGCAATTACTGAGTCAGCAGCTTTGGCAACTTTTACTCACTGTGCATATCAGCACTTGGAGACCCCGCCCTGTAACTTCACGTGATCTGCCGTGATTTGCTGAGTGGCTGTGATTCCTAAACAGTTGATCGTGGTCTACCTTGGAGGGAAGAAATTTCATGAACTGACTTCTTGCAATGAGGGCATCACAGTATAATGCCTGAATTCACTGAGCTCTTTAGAATGATCCATTTGTTTGCAAATGGTTTTATTTTTTTTTTTTTTTTAACCTGTCCTGTCTGGCAGCT
>VUQH01045061.1:7449-29174 GCA_015106775.1 Etroplus canarensis | reverse complement strand
GCTCAAATTGTGAAAGAGTGGTTCAGGGAGCATGAGACATCATTTTCACACATGGATTGGCCACCACAGAGTCCAGACCTTAACCCCATTGAGAATCTTTGGGATGTGCTGGAGAAGGCTTTGCGCAGCGGTCAGACTCTACCATCATCAGTGCAAGATCTTGGTGAAAAATTAATGCAACGCTGGATGGAAATAAATCTTGTGACACTGCAGAAGCTTATCGAAACAATGCCACAGCGAATCCATGCCATAATCAAAGCTAAAGGCAGTCCAACGAAATATTAGAGTGTGTGACCTTTTTTTTTGGTGGCGACTTTTTATTTGGCCGGGCAGTGTATATACAGGAACCAAAGGAATCCACTAAGTAACATAAACAGTTACCTTAGTCCAGCTCACATAGGAAACACAAAGCCAACTCAGACAACAGAGCAGAGCCAAATTTCCAGTGACGCTGATCCATTAGTGCTCGTGTGGCCCTTGTCTGGCTGCTTTATTAAACCTAACATTAAGACGTGCTAAACCTTGTACTTACTTTTATATTAATTTAAACAGTTTGGAGAGGAACAGCTAAATGTACTGCGACTGAGGCCATTTAATATTGAGAGGTCACTTGAGAAATAAAATAAGGTTCCCTCTTCCACAAACGCACCTCAAGTGCTTCCTCCTATTGAGAACTATTCTGAGTCATACAGACTGAAACATGGTAGGCTCTCTATGGTCATTCAGTGCAGGGTTGCCTTGGCAGCTGCTCCAGGACTCCATGGTCTCCGCTGATAAGGAGGAGAAAGAGGCTGCGCCTAAGAAAGCAAGGCTCAAGAAAAACTTGAATCACTTACTCTATCCTCTTTTTTCACTTGAATCTTAACCAAGTTCTCATTGGGTCATATGCTGAGTTTCAACAGTCTAGGATTATTTTGGTTTACAATGTAGGCTTGTTTCTAAACTGACTGTAATTGTCATGGAAGATTTGGCATGCAAGCCCAAATTGGAGCAGAGAACCACTGGCATTAATGGAAGAAGACTAGTGAAAAAAGAGAGCTTCCTAAATGCAGCTAGTGAGCGATGTTCCTCTTCAAACTGATCATACACAGATGAGAGTGTGATGCAGCTTATACTCGCTGTTACGCAACAGCCATCGTGTCTGTTTGGATAAAAAGACGTCGTCTTCTTGTGGTTCTATTTTAAGAAATCGCCAACACGGCTGACATGCTGAAACATTTCTGATTCGTTGCTCTGACATCAGACTGCAGCTCATAACACACTCATGCAAGTTGGTGAAATAATAATTAAAACGGTTTACATTTCCTGCCATGAATAGGGGTAAAGGAAATGTGGATGAGTCACAGGTGTGCTTACAGTGTGTGTCAGTAGGGAATGTCCCTCTGTAGCTCAAAGATGGTGTTCGCTGACAAGTTTATGTGATTGGTGACAGGGGAAGGTGCTGCTAGACTGACTTTAAGGCAAGTTAGGATCATACTAGCTTCAGGCAGGGAGAAATGGAGTGGTGTTTGTCACATGTAAGAGAAGAGAGGAACTATGATATCAGCAAAATGCTCAGCCCACGAGAAATAAACATGTGGTTGCAACCATGAAGAAAAAACACTATTGTCATGTGTTACTAATCTGTTCTCTCTGGAAGTGAAGAGGAGAGTCACCTCAATTTTACTCTGTCCCCTCAATAATATTAGAAACATTAAGTGAGACAGAAGCCTCTTTACATCTACTTTTTATTTTAGACTGTTTCTGCTTTTAAATAGTGGGAAAGGAACTGAAAACTAATGGTGCTATCCATCTCAAAATCAACTGCAACCAAAGCTGGATCTTTACTGTAGAACAGTTTATACTTGCAGCAGGACTTATACTTTTCTCAAAGGTCAATACACATCATTTAAGCGCTTGAGTTGAAGGCAGCTGGGCTTCTCTTATTTTCTTGAAGCATTTCACCTCTCCTCTGAAAGGCTTCTTCAATTTTAAAAGCTGAGGGGGAGTCTCAGGTATTTAAGCACTAGTGTGCTTGTCACCTTGAAGCTTTTAGAACTGAAGAAGCATTCTGAATGTGAGGTGAAACCCCTTCAAGAAGGTAGAAAGAAGCCCAGTTGCCTCAACTCAAGCACTTAAGATTGCCATGATCTGGACGACTTACACAGATGAGAACTTACACAGCACACATCAGTGTTTGATTACCTGGTTTGTGTGACAAAGTTTTAATGAACTGCAAAGACAAATTTACTTTGAAAGGCAAATCTTCACCTCCACTAAATTACAATGCTCTGAAATTCCTTCATTATATCTGACCTTTACATGAGTCAATGTCACTATGTTACCCAAAAGGTCTTACCTTGCATACAGCTTTCTATTCTGTGGATGAGCTGGTAGGATTTGCAGCGGTCCAGCAGAGTTCGGATGGCTGGAAGGGGATCCAGGACTATAGTCTCAGGATGGGCATCGATGTAGTCCTTGAAACGCAGAGATACAAATATTACAATAGTTTCAATATGCACTTTTTTATAATTATCTGCAAAGAGATGCAGTTCTCTCAACACAAAAACCTATTCAGATTGTGAAATGGAAAAATGACTCAAATTGTCAGTAGGCAGAAAACAAATTGTTTAATAATTTTTACTGTTAAGAAAGTTAGTCAAACAAATCAAGTGTGAGACGCCTGAGGACATTTCCATGTGATCTGGGAAGTGACGAAGAGTATGTTTGACTGTTTGTTAGCATGATTAGTCAAAAAATTACAGTTTTTTAAAAAAAAAATCATGGGTGGTGACTGGCCCAACACAGAAGTGATCAAATTTTGGAGTTGTCTCAGATCTGGATCCAGGATTTTTGGAAGGATTCATTACCATTGTGAGACAGGGAAAGTTTGGAGATTTGTGTCTTATCTTCACAAAAAATTCAAATTAAAATCAAAATAAAATAAGTCACACTGGGAGATGATATCTTGATATTCCATCTATCCATCCTTCTATTTTGGACGCTTATCCAGGTCCAGCTGGCAGGGCAGCAGACTAAGCAGAGACAGCCAGGTCTTCTCTCCATCCATCTCCTCCAGCTCTTCTAGGGGGATAATTCAGTATCCCCAAGACAGCTGAGAGATCTAAACACTCCAGCATATCCTGGGTTTACCCCAGGGGCTCCTCCCAGTAGGAAATACCCAAAACACCTTACCTAGGAAGCGTTCAAGAGACATCCAGATAAAACCCCTGAACCAACTTAAATGGCTCCCTTTGACATGGAGTAGCAACTCTAGTCTGATCTCCTCACCGCATCTCTAAGCCCAGACACCCTTTGAAAGAAGTTCACTTCTGCCACTTGTATCTGCGATCTCATTCTTTCGGTCAGAACCCAGAGCTTGTGGCTATAGGTGAAGGTAGGAATGTAGATCAACCAGTGAATTGACAGCTTTGGTTTAATGGTCATCTCTCTCTTTAACATAACAAACTAGTACAGCATCTGCATCACTGCTGATGCTGCACCAACCCATCTGCCAATCTACTGCTACCTCCTTTCTTCATTCATGAGCAAGGCTCTGAGATACTTTACCTCCTACAATAATACAGATCCGGATATCCTTGTTATTCTTTCCTAAATATGTTTGTTTTGAATAATTAAATTGCTTGTCTGGAAAAAAAACCTGACAGATGGAAATGCACATGCGTTTTTAAAAACATAACAAATGTGTCTAAATGTGCAAAAAGGGAACCCATTGGCCATGCCAAACATATTAATGTGTACAAATACAAACACTGAGTTGAAAGGTCAACATGCCTCACTCTGTTTTTGTGTGTAAGCTAGAGAGAGCATGAGATGTATGCCAGCGGGTCTTTGTAGGTTACATCATTACATCTCTGCATGACCGGCTGTTAGGTCAGCATGAGGTTGGCTACTTTACATAACTGCACTCCCTTTCTCTTCTGTTGTTGGCTTTCCTCTGGCTCCGTCCTCACACCACCTCTTCTCCACTCCTGGCTGCTCTTCGTGCTCTCCACAGTTGACTCTCTGTAATATGGATCGCACTGCCAACCGTTCCTTCCGAGCAATTTTTACTGACTCACAAATGCTGTCAGGTGGAGCTGGCTGGCCTACACATTACACAAACAGTCCGCCTGCTCACATCACAGCTCCACTGTCATACACATTTACACGAAATTAAACACTTCCCGCAAAGTTAAGCGTCAAGCCCTCACACACAATGGAAAAAAATGGCCATTTATAAGCTGACTCTTTGTACACACACATATTGACGCACAAAGAATGTAAACTAATGCTTGTGCCTTGACTTCAAGGACCCATCTGCAGGATTTGCCAGAATTCAATGGGCAATGCTGATCAAAGCCAGTCAAGCTGTTATGTAAGTAAAATATGCTGCCACCAAAAAATAAATCCAAACTAATCTTCCAGGAGTTTAAAGGAACACTCTGCTGATAGGGACTGTCACTTGCTGATTTCTGCATCTCAGAAGAAGAAATGCCATTAAATAGAGACAAGAGGGGGAGTTGAGAAAGAGATGAAGGGTTTTTAGCAGGTGCTGTAGAGGAAAAGAGCCAGACATATGTCAGTGTGGGTGTAAGAGAGGGCTGTTCGTGTTTCAGAGCAGATCTTTTTCCAGAGAAGAATAAATGGTTTGAAGTCTCAGGAAATATGGTCAGAAGAGGATCTAATCTGTTCTACTGATTGTAAGCCATATCTGCAATGCCGCAGTTGTCAAGCTAGGGAGCAAAAAAATCATTTTGAGCATTTACATTAACAACATGGCTGTGATTTACAACATCGTTTCAGCTTACATAAGCTGTCAAGTACAGACAAGCCCAGCACACCCAATTTATGACTAGCAATCTACACCTGAAGTAAACAACAAACAATCCACAACAGCTAAAATCTGTGGTAATTAGTCACAATTGCCATTTTACCTTTCAAATGTAGTTAGATAATGCAAATGACATTTGAACAAGGTCCACTGTGAACAAGGCTCACACCTCAGGCCAATGATTCACCAGAGTGCATCTCAGGATGACATTTTGTTTTCATACAGAGCTATTTTAGAAATGAAAGTTTATTCTCTCCACGACACAATTGGGTTATTTATGATCACAGCGGTGCAACACTAGAATTACGCCAACGCTTATATTTCCAACAGAAATGTAATCACAGATGACAGTTGTGTTCAGGTAAAGAGCCAGGACTAAAGACAGGAAGACTAAGCCACATGATTAGCTGCTGATTTTCAAGCTCATGTTTAATTCAACCATTAACTACAGTGGTAAAAAATTGGGTACTGACTAAAATAAAGAAAATACTGGAATGAAACAACTGTTCCTCTGCACTGTGAAAACGCCTGCCAAGATGTTATTAATGCTTACAGGATGCCATTTCTTAGTAATGCACACAGTCAACTGGGAAGAGACCTTTAGTTTGAAGATCAACAGGCAGACTGAATAAACCTTTAGTCCATACAGAAAATTCTGGAAGAAGTCCATCTCAACCAATATGACTCATTCAAATTGTAGCAGCAAATGCACACAGCTGAGTAGGTGGTGGAAACAGCAGATATTTGGCATTTCTGAATGATAAAATGCTCAGATGATTAATAAAAAAATCAGTTTTCTCTAGTAAATAATTTAATCAGCACTGTAAAGCACAGGACATGGATGAAAATTCAGCGTTAATAAAACCATAGACTGTATTTTTTTTTTTTTTAAACCTGTCCTGTCTGGCAGCATTAGCATGCAGAATCGTCGTCTGAATGCTTTATTGTGCCAAACACATTTGATTTGCCAAAAGGACCATAGACTGTATTTAAAAGATGGACATAGCCACAGTGACATCATTGGTTTTAGGTTTGCTTTGGTAGCAAGCTGCTTCAATAAAAAATATACGAGTGCAACACACAGTACTAAATAATCGGCTATGAAAATACTAGGATATCTAAAATTCTTTGGACAGTCTGGACAGCGATCCAGATTATTTAGCTATAGTCATTAAAATGCTATTGGTAATATCTGCCTTTGCTGGCACACTTGTCAATCAGAGCAGTCAAACTCCTAAAAACTAAGCTTTCACAAAATCCAAAAGGATAAGTTAAATATTAAACTAGCTCCCTGCAGTTACCATGCAACCACTAAACGTATATCCCCAAAACCCCACAATTTCCTCGTGAATGCTGCCCCAGCCTGACCCCAATTGACAAGATGTAAGTCTAGACGCCATGGTCAATTTGGATTTTTTATTTAATGCAAACTGGATGATTAAGAATGCAGCAGTGAAATTGATTCCATAATATCCCTGAATTTTTTTTTTTTTTTTTACTGATTTCTGTTGCAGCAACAGCAGAAGGCAATGGTAGCAGACATGACATGGTGTCACAATTGAAGTATATGATCCCATAATCAATTTGGTTTTTATTTCATGCAGATCGGATGACTAGTCAGAGATATGGCTAAAAATGTAAAAAAAAAATTTTAAACAAATAAATCCACCTAGTAGCAAATCCATATATAATCAGTTCCAAGTCTCATGGAAGTCTATCACTGTGCCAAAATTCTAAATCCTGTGTCAAATATCGCAATGAAACAAAGGTTTTTGGGGCGGCAGTGGAACTGACAATTCCATAATATTCCTGCTTTTTGGGAATATAAAATATATCCTTCACACAACTGTTATGGGTCCTCTTTAGTGTTATGGTTCACACATTTGCCTTACGTGTGAAAGGTGACAAAAGAATAGTCTTTGGGGATCACAAGCCAGTGTACTCCTAGTGCAGGTCCCAGGCCCAGATAAATGGAAGAGTTGTTTCAAGAAAGGCCTCTGTCATAAAATCTGTGCTAAAATACATATTACCATCTTCTTAAAATAATGGCCCAAGTCATTTTTTTGACTTATTGTGTTAAATGATTAATAAATAACACTATTTTGGTTCATTTTTCATTTTCTTTTGAAAAACCTGAAAATATGACTTTGGGCCATTATATTAAGAGGGTGACGCAGATTTATCTGTTGCAGTGCCCCCTTAGGGAAAAAGAGAGAAGTACCTTCTTCTTCTTACCCTATAGACTTGTTATGAAAGGGTAAACTATTTATTCCTCCAAAAAGTTGCTGATTGATTAAAACGGGACACTTATTGGTTACAACACAGCATCAGACAGCTAAGAAGTTGTTGCTCTGCCAGGCTGATTTAATTTTTAAAAAGATAAAAAGGTATGCATTACTACTAGACAGCTCAGGAGTACAACTGCAGATGTGTGGTGGTGCTTTATATCAACTACTTCATGAAGATTCCTATTTGTATCTGCTTAAAGGAAAAAACAATCCAGTTTTTCATGACCACGGGATTAGAGTTCCATTTTATCTCGACACTTGTTGTCAAACAAGGTTTTAGAAATGATGTGCTATGATATGCATACTATATAATGAACGCATCAAATGCAGGCCTGAGTTAATATTGACCAGATTCTGCTGTTAAAGCGATTGCTCCACTCTGACATCCTGTTTGTCCTTCCTCATTGAGCAGTCAGGAACATGTTGACAGAATCGCGTGACTCTGATCACGATTACAGCTCCTCTGAGTCATTCTGAGATAGAGAGAGTGATAGAGGCAGAGTGGGAGATGACTTAATAAAATTAATTTTCACACCATCTGTATCACTGCCAGATTAAGGAACACATAGATGCGGAAGCACAGCAGTTATCTGAAGTGCAGTCACAGTGTCACATTCAGAACTGCAATCTGCTGTCCATGTGAGATGTTTCTAACTTCAGGAAGAAAAAAAATTTTTAAAAACTTCTAGGGACAGCATTTAGGTTTTATGAGTTACCACACGCTCGAATGTAGCTGTTAATGAATGCATGTTCCCCTGACCTGTCATGTTGATTCTTTGAACACATTATCTGATTCCCTGAACTGGGTTTACAACTGTAAATGTAGAACTTGGTCACCCATAAATGTTTATTGCTTGTGACTGGGCTGCAGATAATGCCAGTCAGTGTTAAGACTTTTCAACATTTCAAAACAAGGTTTGTAAAGATCACTAAATCTGGCCTATAATGGACATGCAATATGATCAACTGTGTGCAAAGACAAGAACGGGACATATGCTTTGAAATTTTATGTCATGTTTTTTAAGCTACAAACATCTATTTTTGTTATTTAAAACGCAAAACAATTTTCCTTACTACAGTAACAGCCATTCAAGATTATTAACTCAATCACAGTTTTTTTAAATCTAAATATGGAAGTATGAAAAAAAAAACAACACAAAGCATGAGTGCAATAGCATGGTGGTCAGCACCACTGCCTCACGGCAAGGTTCTAAGTTTGAAGTCAGCTGAGGCCTTTCTGTGTGGAGTTGCACATTTCCCCTGGGCCTGCAAAGGCTCTCTCCAGATACTCCAGCTTCCTCCCACAAATCAAAGACATGCCTGGGGTTAGGTTCACTGGTGATTCTAATTTGCCCATAGGTGTGAATGTGAGCATGAATGTTTGTGGTTCTCTCTGTGTTATCCCTGCAACAGACTGGCAACCTGTCCAGGGTGTACAATGCCTCCTGTGCCATGGCAGCCGGATGGGCTCCACCCCCTCTGAAACCCCAAACTGGATACGTGGAATAAGATGGATGGATGGATGGAATAAGTATTAAATAATATTCTGCAATATTACACAATAGACCAGACGCTGCATGCCATTTTAGCCCAACAATCATGCCAGTTCAGTCCTGTGTGATAATACACTACCACTCAAAAGTTCGGGATCACTTGGAAAATTCTCTTGTTTTCCATGAAACACACATGAAATTAGCCTGAATAGGAAATATAACAAATGAACAGGAAATGCTGCCATGAAGTCCAGCATACTGATGCTGACACTGGTGTGTGACAGGTACTTTTTTTAGTGCAGCTGCCAGTTGACGACCAGTGAGGCATCTTTGTCTTCAACTACACACTCTCAGATATTTGACTTCTTGCACAGTTGCGCATCGGGGCCTTTTTCTGTCCTTGTTAGAGCCAATTTGTGTTACTTTCTGAAATAGTTAATAGCACACAGGTCATCTGCTTTAGCTAGTTTTATTAGGCTTGTCAATTCTTTTGTCCTCCACTTGTCCAGCTTCCTCAATTTTTTTTAAAGAAAAATTAGGTACAAGGGTTGGACTCAAAATGTCTGAAAAAGCAGCCAATGTCCGAAAAAACAACAACTTTGAAATACCTTCAAAAAGCCTAATGCTCAAAACTACTTAAAGGAATAAACAAAACACAAGCAAGTCTGGCTCCTTGGAAGCAAAAAATAAAGAAATGACAGGTGGCTTAAGACTACAGTGTAGATCTCTGTACTTCTGTTTGTTAATACAGAGGAAGCCAGAGAAATGTATACCTGTACTCTTTGCACCAACAGTACAGCCTGTGAATCATTCTGGTCAGCCTCAAGGATGAGATCAGTCAGTTTGTGGATGATGACATCCAGGGGTCCCTGGTCCTCCAGAGGTTGGCTGAGGTCCAGCTGAAGAGAGAAGAACAGAATAGGTTGAAGATTATTGTCTAGCTGGGTATTTATAATCCATATTTTCAAACAGATATCAGCATCAGAAATCATCCACAAAAAATCTTTTTTCCCCATAACTGCTAAGTAAGGGATGTTCATATGAAACAAAGACATCACTGCTTTGAAGAAACAAACCTGCAATATGAAAGTGCAAATCCTCAGTAAAAATTGATTCTCAGTCAATAACAATTATCATGCCAGTGTTTCAAATGCTATGGCTGTGCTGTCTCTGGCAGAAAAGCAGCAGAACTCTGAAATAAGCAAGCAGTACAGCAGTTACATGAAATCAAATCGGCATTTTCCCCACATGCAGTATGCTGAGTCAACATCAAGTCAATCCTGCAATTTGTGCAGGCCTCAAGGGAAGTGTGGGATGTTGCGACTTAATGCCTCCAAACTCCTTTTGTCTGCAAATGGTTAACTATAACATACAATTTTTGTTTACCCATGGTTTCTTTCTTTCTTTCTTTCTTTCTTTGTGATTAACCTGCTGTTTATTCATATTACTCACTTCTTATATGCATGCTAAACAAATGCAAAAGGAAGCCCAACCTGTATATGTACTTATAGATGCATCAGTTCCTAGTAATCTAGGTAGGAGGCAGTATTGGTAATAAAGGATGTACACAAAGCTGCAATCAATATATGTATAAATCTGAAAAAAGAATGCACTCAAATGTAGTAAATAGGTCAATAGTGAGAAAACAGAGTAGCCTTTAAAATGGATTTTACTGCATCCTAAAATGAATTTATTCTTCACTGCTTTCTTACTAAACTAAGATGATAATATTTTAAGAAACAGTAACTACATTTTAAAAGTCACTAAGCTGCCATTGTCCTGCTTATTTATACTCCTAACCTGCCAACAAATGACAAATCTCTCCCTCCTATTACATAGTTCTGGTCTAGGAAACAAATACATATATTATTTTCTGTATTTCTGCTTATAAAAACAGCATGATGACTGATTTTACATGATGTTCTTCCTCTTTATTTACAGCTGTAATGCTGGAACAGTCAGAGTTTGTTTTATTTGTTTTGAATTACACCAGGATTTATTTCTGGAATCATCTTTTAAACTGAGTTACATACACTCCCTCCCTCTGGCCAGACCTCCAGTCTCGCTGAGCAAATTCGACAGCCTCTGAGAAAAAGCCGAATTAGCATTTGTTTGAAGTTTAACAGTGATGGAAAAAGGCTGCCTGCACAGGCCAAGTAGCTAACAAGTAGACAAAACAGGGTTCCAAGTTTGATAAGACTTATGCGGGTTGGCATGCGCGTGTACACACACACACACACACACGCATGCACGCACACGCACACACGCACACACACACACACTAGCAACATCACAAGCAACAAAGGAGAGATGTGAGACCCTCTGCTGATGAATATGTTAAAACCCGTTCACAAGGGGCCTGTCACTGTTCAGATTGTTATGACATCTGGAGTTGAGTTAGTTCTGCGTGCGATAACTTTTAAAGTTTGAAAAGTTGCTGTTTGGTGTCGTGACTGCAGTTTTCTGTTTGTTTTTAAAGAGGTTCTTATGATATGTGACTCAAGGACAGGTCAGGAAAAATAACTGCAGAAAAGGGGTCTAGCAGAGTGAAGGCATGTTTTCATACACATTAATCATTAGTAAACTCTAGCTATCTTCACTCCAAGCAAAGTGTTTTTAACAAATGTAATAAAACTCTGGCAGTCTTGAAATTATCAACATATTAAGGCAAACCCTTAGATATCGTCATTATTTTTACATATTATCAGTCCTTGAATGTGCAAAATGAAGACATATACAAACTGTACCTGAACAGTGCTAATGAGTACATGAACTCATTAGCTAATCAGAAAATGGACATGACCTAATCATCACAGACAAAAGACTATTCAACAACATTTGTGCAAATAAGCCAGAGGTGGGCAGGACCCCAATATCCTTGTGCTGTCCAGACAGTATGCAAACCTAGGGTGAGTACACCTTAGTCACACAGGTGTGGATCAATGCATTAACTGTAAAACTGTACAGTTTCAGTTGGTTTAGGGTTGGCCACAGCCAAAGCAAACATATTCTGGTTAATGATTGTGAGAGGTGTGATTGTCAAATGACTAATTAGAGTACTCTTGGTTGAGCTCTGGAAAATCAGCTGTACAGCAGAGGTATATTGGTTTAGAACTGTTTTGTTTTTTTGTTTGTTTTTTTACACAGGTTTTAACACAGAGCAAAATGCTCCTAAACTAATTTGATAGAGACACGGTAAATGTTTGCATCTCAGTGTGGCGTGGAAGTGTTTGTGTTTAGCACCACAATCTATACTTCACATCATACAGGCTGCAGACAATATTCCACCATTCAAAGAAATGTCACAGCACACTGCTCTTCAAACTGAGCAGAATTCATTTGAGAGTTCATTTTGTTATATCAACATGGCATTTCTTTCTTTGCCAATCTAAACAATGCTGGATTCCTCCTGCCTGTAGAAACACACCATTCAGTAACATGTCCAAAAAAAAAAAAATTGTGTGTGTGCGCGCGTATGCGCGCGCGCGCGTGTGTGTATATGTGTATATACATACATACATACATACATACATACATACACACACACACACAGTGATTTTTAAGGGTTTTAAAAATGATACTGTACTGTAGCTACATGACCTAAAGGGTTAGAGTGTGGCCAACAAAGCTGTTATCATATGAGAGTATATGTAAATTTATTGTTACTTTAATTAATACATACTGTGGGAAAAAATAAAATCAATAGAAAAATCTGGAGTCTAAGAATCAGAGGAGAACCTCTGACTTTGGCAAGTTTATTCAACAAACTATGTCAATGAATTAATGTAAACATCATACAAACCCAAGATTGCTCAAAATGGCCTCATAAAGCAAGAAATGTTAAAGAGATTGTTACCACACATGCAGATAATCTTACAATCATCCACCTCAAGTCAAGAAATCTCCAAAATCTGAGGGCAAAATCTTTTCGAAAACTGAACAGAGGTTGCCACAGCGGATTACTCTGCACTGGTAATTTGGAAGAGGTTTTGCACAGGATGCCCCTCTTCACACAACCATCTATGGTGAGAGGGGCTTGTGTTCCCAACTGGAATTGAACTAGGGATCTTTTGCTTGTAAGGCGAATATGTAAACCACTACACTACAGGGACACAAATGACTAGGTTAAAAACAGCAAAGGTTACTGGAGAAGCTGGCACAGTTTTTACATGCTAGAGTAAAACAACTTATCATGCATTGTTGATAAGACCAGATATTCAGTCACTCAACCAGTTTTATGAAGTGAACTGCAATGTTAACAGGAGAACAACTGATGACATTTTCTAACAACTGATTGCATTTATAATAAAAAGGTTCAAAAACCAACATGGCTTCATTGACTCAGTGCCTCTGCTATCCAGCAGGTTTATCAGGAATCATGTGGTCATATGACCAGTAAACTCAGTGGTGCAAGCATATGGCAGATGCATAAAGCACATAAACATGCTGCTATGACCTGAATGGTGCTGTGTTAGCAAGTCACACTCATAAAATGTGTTGTCACCTATGGTCAAACAACTACTGGGTCTTTAACACTAGCTGCTGTGAGCAGGAGTGATGACAGGACTGCAGCAGTGGCATGAAGAACTTTTGTTTTCCCTGTCTTATAACCAGTGTGACAGGGCCTACTGAAAAGGAATTTGTCTGTACTCCACTGAGGCACGGCTTTTAATCTCCTGCTTACACGACACAGAGGACCCATCCACAGTCTGGCCCCTCCACAAAAACAGGACTCTAGATCATCGGGGTCAGCACCCACTGGCAAAGACACATCAAAGAGGATGAAGCTCTCTCCTCTCCCTGTACATAGAGAGAATGACCCCGCTTTAGAGCTTATCCCAAAACCCAGCAGTGAAGTCACCGATGTCCTGCTAAATGCTAAAAGCATAAATGTCAGCTAACATTTTTGGAAGTCCCTCTGGGACTGAAGGCTAGCAGTGGGCCATTGTGATGATGGACAGTGTAGAAAAAAAAAGACTGGATCCTGGAGGGAGAGGGTAGGTCAGGGCTAATATATTTTCAGCTTTGATGTAGCTCCACTGTGGGGCCAAGTTCTTCCTCAAGGGAAACTAACAATGGTGATTTTAAGCAAACATCAGAGTACTTCGCTTTTCAGCAAGTACATAGCACACCAACTGTATGAACCACTGTTTGGATTAGTAATTTGGCCATGCCTCTGCTTTAGCTGGTGGATGTCTGTCTATTTCAGCTGGATCTAATCTCACCTGGCCTTTGTTTTGTTAGGCAGGCCCAGAGAGATTGTGCAGAGCACAGACAGACATGTGATGAATCATTTATTTTGTATGCCGTGTGGCAAATATGACACACCAGGGTGAGTGTGCAAAAGAGAAAGCCACATATGTACATATCTAAGAGAAAATGTGACAACTACACAACCCTTACAGAAAGCAAAAGACTAAACCTGGCTGTGGATTAACATAAAGGTGAATCCAGCTAAAAACTGAGTGGAAGATCAGACTGGGTGCTCATTAGGCTAATGGCTGTCTCCTCAGGAGTCCACAGAAACATGACTTTTCTCTCTGCTGAATTCAATGAGCAATTAAAGCTTTTGGGGAACTACCTTTCAGCACAAGATCAACATTAATACTCTGTTGAGGAAAGATTACACATTACTAGACAAATTTGACAACTGGCTCTGCAGGTAGCTTAAGAGATTGTTAGACACTTTCCATAACAGGTGGACATAAAATACGCGGGATGAAAATGGATGCCCCGTCGAGGTGTTTTTCAGCCTGATGGAAAGCATAACTCTACCAAACCTATTGAGAAGGGCTGGTAAGATAAAGGAGCTGTACACAGTCTACTTTGATGGGCTGTTGAATACATCATTTATCATTCCCACCCCTGAACTCTCTCTAGTCCTAGAAACAGCATCCACGTCAACCTTAAAACAGTTAATGATATATCTACAAAAGAACCTATAAAAATTTTTACAAGAAGTCTAAAAAATGCCATATGTATCTTTCATTTGTTGAAATGACTTGCAAACCTTTATAATTTTCTCTAGATGCCAATTTCCAATAATGGTCACAAATTATCTGTCTTTGGAGAATCAATACATACCTCCTTTGGACAGTCTTGTCTGTCAGTTCCTACAAATTCAATATAAAGGGGAAGATACAGTAGCATGCCAGAAATTACCTTTAAATTTTTAAAACACTTACTGTAACAAAACCAGTAACTCAATAACTTTCTTTGGGCAGTCAACTCAAACAATGACTCTTTGCTCCGAGGAGTTCTCTCTGGGAGAGAATATTGGCTTCCTCAAGACCAACCCCACTGAGTCAACCTCATCAGCTCTGTGATAGAGACGGGTTAATGTACAAACCACAGGGACAATTGCTCTCATGAGCTCAGGGCTAAGAGGTCAGTATTGATGAGCTTCAAAATACTGTGTGGGGGAGGCAAAGGAAAGATGAAGTGATATAGAGCAGAGCTAAGGTAAGCCTTGGTAGAGCCTAAAGGAGCAATCATAAACATAAACAAAAGAATCCTTTTCAGTTGTGTCAGTCCTGAGGGTTATACATGCAGATGGGTTTCCCACACTAGAAATATAAATATAAAATGAAGTCCCTGGGGCTGCCAGATTTAGCAAAGAACTGTTTGCACAAGGTGACGTCATAACCACGTCCAACCCCCCAGAGAGTCCAGCCTTTTGGAATATGCAGTTCATTATCTCCATGTCACTTAATCTGCAAAAAAAACCCAACCAAACCCAAAAAACACCTTGTCCACACACACACAGTCAAAAGTTTGGACACACCTTCACATTTAATGGTTTTTCTTTATTTTTATGACTGTTTACATTGTAGATTCTCACTAAAGCCATCAAAACTATGAATGAACACATATGGAATTATGTAGTGAAGAAAAAAATGTGAAATAACTCAAATCACATTTTATATTTTAGATTCTTCAAAATAGCCACCTTTTGCTTTGATTACTGCTTTGCACACTCTTGGCATTCTCTCAATAAGCTTCATGAGGTAGTCACCTGAAATGGTTTTCACTTCACAGGTGTGCCTTTTCAGGGTTCATTTGTGGAATTTCTTGCCTTAATGGGCAACGACAGTCCATACTTACTTTAAGAAATGAAGGTCAGTCAGTTCGGAAAACTGCAAAAATTTTGAATGTGTCCCCAAGTGCAGTTGCAAAAACCATCAAGTGCAATGACGAAACTGGCTCAAATGAGGACCATCCCAGGAAAGGAAAACCAAGAGTCACCTGTGCTGCTGAGGATAAGTTCATCTGAGTCACCAGCCTCAGAAGTGGCAAGTTAACAGCACCTCAGATCAAAGCTCCATTAAATGCCTAACAGGGTTCTAGTCGCAGACATATCTCTACATCAACTGTTCAGAGGAGTCTGCGCAAATCAGGCCTTTATGGTCAAATAGCTGCTAAAAAACCACTACTGAGGAAAAGCAACAAGCAGAAGAGATTTGTTTGGGCCAAGAAACACAAGGAATGGACATTAGACCAGTGGAAATCTGTGCTCTGATCTGATGAGTCCAAATTTGAGATCTTTGGTTCCACCCGCCGTGTCTTTTTGCGACGCAGCAAAGGTGAACGGATGGTCTCTACATGCATGGTTCCCACCAATGTGATGGTGTGGGGGTGTTTTGCTGGTGACACTGTTGGGGATTCATTCAAAATTGAAGGCACTCTGACCCAGCATGGCTACCACAGCATCCTGCAGCGACATGCCATCCTATCCGGTTTGCGTTTAGTTGGACCATCAATTTGATTTCAACAAGACAATGACCCCAAACACACCTCCAGGCTGTGCAAGGGCTATCTGACCAAGAAGGAGAGTGATGGAGTGCTGCGCCAGATGACCTGGC
The DNA here is from genome assembly GCA_015106775.1 of Etroplus canarensis. Classification (NCBI taxonomy): domain Eukaryota; kingdom Metazoa; phylum Chordata; class Actinopteri; order Cichliformes; family Cichlidae; genus Etroplus; species Etroplus canarensis. The sequence continues at coordinate 12,718 of VUQH01045061.1, read as the reverse complement.
CTACTGACCTAAACCCAATCGAGACAGTTTGGGATGAGATGGACCGCAGAGTGAAGGCAAAAGGGCCAACAAGTGTTCAGCATCTCTGGAAATTCCTTCAAGACTGTTGGAAAACCATTTCAGGTGACTACCTCATGAAGCTCATCGAGAGAATGCCAAGAGTGTGCAAAGTAATAATCAAAGCAAGGGTGGCTATTTAGAAGAATCTAAATTATAAAACATGTTTTGAGTTATTTCACACTTTTTTCTTCACTACATAATTCCATATGTGTTCATTCATAGTTTTGATGGCTTCAGTGAGAATCTACAATGTAAATAGTCATGAAAATAAAGAAAATCCATTAAATGAGAAGGTGTGTCCAAACTTTTGACTGGTAGCGTGTGTGTTAGCAATACGTTATGTATACATCCATTTTACGTTATTGTTCTGCGTAGGCTAGCATTTTAGAGGAATTTGCATGCGTCCGCATAAGCTTATTAAATCGTCAAAGTGTGACAGGGCGCTGAGCAAATTGATTAACACTGCATATTTGCAACATTATACAAGGTGCAAAGTGCTGCATATTTCAGTGACATCTGATTTGATTATTGAGGAATCTGACTAGCGGTTTAATTGATGATGTAAAATAAGAAACTAGTCTGTTTTTTGTCCCCCTCTTGTTTAGATGACCAGTACATTGGTCGCCTGGAACATTTCTTGTTGTGACCTGGAATTTAATTCTTCAATTTTAGAACTGAAAAAGTGTCCACTTTCAGATACAGGTCCAGCAAGGATTGGAAAACTGACTAGACAATGTGTTGTATTGTATTTTTAGTCTGGATTCAGATTAAAGCAGGAACACATTATGCCCTATGTTCTCTTAATGTTTAACAGAGGAGACCTACAAGAACCTGCAAGCAGCCATTTCCAAACTTGAGACTGCTGCGGCCATTTTAAAATCTGGAAAAAAAAAAAAAAAAAAATCTATGGCCCACCCAAACCTATAATCACAACTCTGATCATAGCATGAGCATATCTAACACCTTTGCTTTGGCCCAAAATCCCACAATTTTGTTTCATTTTCATAAATATTATTTTTTTAAATGTATGTACTTAATAGTAATTTTCAACTTGCAAAAGACCTTTTTTTTCTCCTTTTTTTCTGAATTGTAAATAAACTCCTGCAGTCCAACTGAAGTTCCTTTATGACCCACCAGGGAATTATTGATCTACAGTATGAAGGGAAGGGAATTAAACAAATACTGTTTATCAAGCTTTCCAACACACAAGGAAGAACAGATTGTTTCCTGATACAAACAAAACAATTCAGTATTTTTGACCATTTAAACTTTAAACTCTATAATACTTGATTTTTTTTTTTAATCTATCCTGATTTTTTTTAGACTTTCATGTGAAGTTGTAGGTCTCATTCAATATATAATATATTAAGACTTAACTGGAGTGTGGTGTGATTGCATGTGCTCAAAGCTCTGTCAATCAATTTATAAGTGAGAGCTACTGGATATCAGACTATGCCTTAAAAATGTGCCTAGGGTGAAATGTTCTACTAAAGAAAGTAACAAACAAGTGCTTCAATCAATGAAAGCTTGAAATAAGTATGAAGGTAAACACACCGTGGTTAATGAACGCTGCAGGCCCAAGCCACAGCTGAGCGCAGCGTTTGCGTGTGGAATACATCACACTAAAATCGTTGACTCCTGCCCTCAGCACAGCACTGTCAGCGGGGCTCAGCTCTGCTATGCAGCCCAGCAGGACCTCCACCCGCTCTCCTGCAAACCTGCAGAAGAACAATTCAGGCGTCACATACTCACAATTCTAAAAAGAAAAAAAGAAACAACTCAGTGGGGGACACAGAGTTGTAGCAGTGGCAGTAATTACCAGTGCCTTGTTGAGGTTATCTTTGCTCCGTTGGTCTCTGAGGAGTATCTGTCACAGGACTCTATCTTGACACCGCTATCCAACAGGAAGGCACTGAGGTAGCGATAAACCTGCAGACACCATAGATGGTTTAGATTGTGCTCTCACGTTCAAGTGACAAACTCATATTAACAAAAATACACAACATCTTAATGCCTACATGTTGTCTCAGCAACTCCTGTCGATGGCTCCCCAAAGCATTAAAGTAGTCACCAGCCAGTTCCCCCACCGTCAGAGCCTCAAAGGTAGCGTTGAAATCATGCGTACGCTGGAACCGCAACAGGGTCTCTTTGAGGTTACCCCAACGTCTGATCTCCGGTGGGGGGCTGAAAAAAAAGACAAGCAGGAAAGTCTGAAAATAACTGCAGTTGGTTTCAAAAGTTGTTTTTTTTAAACACTGAAGTTTAGATACAGCATCTCAATGTAGGTTTAAAATAATCAGAATATTTTTATGCCAATTTTAAATTGGCAGGAAATGGAAGGAATATTTTTTGATTCTGCTTATTACACAAGATCACAAAAACACCCAAATCAGCCCACAGTTAAACTAGGACTTAATGTTATCCACAATTATTTTGTTATAAAGTAAAATGAGGATGACTAATTTATCTTTGTAAGCAAACTACCATAACTTTAATACTGTATTTAATATGGAACACCAGCAAATGCAGATGAGGGTTTTTCCTGGCACAAAATGGGCCTTAGGAGAGTGACAAAGCATGATTGGTCCAGCAAAGTGTGTGTCAGAAAAAATGAAATCCTATTTTAAAAATTATTTAAAAATTTATTTTTTGTAATACTCAGGTTTACATTTTTTGCATGCTGGCATATATCTACCTTTGTGACTGCCGTCAGCCTTTACCATCGGCTGCAAGTTCAAAAGATGGGGTGGTTAAAGAGCTGAAAGACTTTAAAAGTCAAGTTATTATTTAGAATAATTATTTCTTCGTTTCCCTGGAAAAGGAGAAATTCATGACAATTAAAATAAAGTCGGTCTTGTAATCAGTAAGCCAACTTATGATAAACACCTCATCAGCCCAGAATGTTACAATCAGTGCATCTGTAACATTTAATAAATTGATTAATAAAAGAAGCTTTACGTCAATGGAGCTCAAAGTGTGAACTCTTGAGATTAAAAATCTCTTTTGTGAGTGTGTCCTGGGCTGACGGACAGCATTGCCGATGCTACCGTGCTGACCTTCACTGAAATAAGATTCAAGTATTTATTAACAGTGACCGACAAAAATTGCAGTGAATGGGGTTTGACTTTTTTCAGCTTCTGATTTTGTTATTATTTGCCAACTTTTCCATTGTTGTAATTACTGTACGTTACCCTGAACTGAAAATCCAGTTTTGTTGTTGGCCTGCAGCAACACTTCACAGGGAGTCAGAAAGCATCAGTCACAGTATAATCAAAACAACCTGGTGTGTCTGGTTATGTAGTTTACTTGTGAGTAGGAAGGGAATGCATGAGAATTCTCCATTGAGTTACAGTTTAAAAGAAGCTAATGTAGTACACGTAATTTTAATGTTTTGCGGTATAGTTTTAATTACCAGGGATGCACAGATCAGGGCCAATGATCAACCTTCAAGTGACAAAATGGGTTTATTTATGACCACAGCCATGCATTTGTGATGTTTTAGTGGTTAAAAGGTTTTCAAGTGTAAATTTGTCAGGTTTTTCTTAGAGGAATTGGTCCATTGGTGTAACAAAGACACTGAGAAGTTAGTATTTAGGGTCACATATTGTAATTTTCCAGTTCTAATTTCTACAATGTAATGTAATGAACCATGCCTGACAGACCTAGCAGACCTAGTAGCAGATTTACTCCCCCACGAGCTTCGAGGTTGATACTTCATGCCCAAAGTGACAATGAAAACAGCACAGCTGACAGAGATGAGTCAGCATAAGCAAGTGTTTCTACACAAAATATTTGAAGAATTATATGTCTACAAATAAGACATTGATTTAATTTTAAACACAAGCCTGGAAGCAAAAAAATGATAATAAATCACCCTGATTGTGATGACTTTATCATAATTCCTTACTGATCAAAGTATTATACCGTCACCAGTTCATCTATATTTTGTTGTTAAAGGATATCATGCTGTCATATACAATTCAATCAACCACACATTACGTTTAAAATTGTTTTTCTTTTCTAGCTTTAGTAAAACAAAGAACATTTGTTGTTCAATAAGTAATGGACAAGGTTGTGCAAATTGTTTAACTCCTTTTTGCAGAAAATGATTGAAAGTCACAAACAATTAAAAAGACATTTAAAACATTTTAGAACATCTGTCAGATATAAGAAAACAGCACAGATAACATAAACACGAAAAAACATCCCTGTATAAAATATATAGGCAACATAAATGACCCACCTGTCATTTTAGTCACTAAAATATGAATGAATAAAATATTTTGAGGGCTAAAAAAACAACTGGACCTATTGTCAAATTTTTTCCTGTTATCTTATTTTATTTTTGCTATTATATAAAACTTCTTTGTCAGGAAACAAAGACAAAAGACAACCTGTTTTAAAGTCCTTTCTTTCAGCTTTTCGTAACACTAGTTTGCAAGATTTTTCCAGCACAAAACTGATGTCATGTAACACAACTGGCCAGTTGACATCAGTAAATATAAATACAAAAAGCCAAAATGAAAGAAAGCAGTAACAGGAACCTCCAGTGCTCATGGCAGGCAATTAACAATAGAAAACAGAAAGAAAGATTATGAGAAAGAAAGATTTGCATAATTTCTGTTTTTTTCCCTTTACACCATTTACTAGGGCTGAGAGAGAGGCTGTTGTAGTTTAAGACCTGGTTAGTGAAGGGTGGAGTTATAACATCTTTCATCCAACAGGTAACAGACTAAATATAAATAATTAGTTTAACCAACTATCTGGTCCCAACAAGCAAGAGCACTAGCGCCGTTGTTCGTCCTTTGGATGAGGGTTTGTAACCTTACACAGCACCACATGGATGCAGGCAGAAATATGATTACCAGAATGGCTTAACTCTCTGCTGTAGTTTAACCCTCTGCAGTCAACAGATGCACCAGTGCGTCCAAATCATATGGCCAAAAATGACATGATGTAGCTGCAAGAAGCAGCATTGCTGAGTCTCCATTTTAACAAGTGCAGACTTCAAACTACATACCAGTCTTTAAACTGTGTTGACAGGCAAAGTAAAGCCAGATTTATGATAAATTATTTACACCACGATTTTTCCATGCTTATGCATTTGGTGCACATTTGGTGCAGGAAGAAACAGTAAAAAAAAAAAGAAATTGCAAGGAAAAAAAAAAAAAAAAAAAAAAAAAAAAAAAACAAACCCCTTATTTTATTG
>VUQH01045057.1:0-13499 GCA_015106775.1 Etroplus canarensis | reverse complement strand
GATCTGCAAGGACAGTAACATCATGGGTGTGGAGCTGGACTCTTTGACAGTGGTGTCAGAGAGGAGAATGCTGTCCAAGTTACGGACAATATTGGACAGTCCTTCACAGCCTCTCCCTGATGTGCTGGACAGACACAGGAGCACGTTCAGCAGCAGACTCATTCCACCATGATGCGCCACAGAACGCCACAGGAAATCATTCCTACCTGTGACATCACACTGTATAACTCCTCACTGTGACAGCTTGACATTTTAATATTGTAAATATTCATATTTTACATCTTTTACATATTATACAGTGTTTAACTTTAGATTTATTTGTTACACAGCATTCCAACCTTTTCTGTAACTGGGGTTCAGTTGTGTTTTTTGATAACTCTGCGCTGACAAGTCTTTGCTTTAAGATTGCTGTGTCACATGTCTGATCTAGATTAATAAAAAACACACCTCCAACATGTATCAGCAATATTTGAAGAATAAGCAGTTAGCCAGAATTCTGACTGTTGTGTTGACTTTTTGTCAGTCACCCAAGGATGCCTTGGCATGTGGACCAGAGGAGCCTGGGATTTAATCCCCAACCTTCCAATTGATAGGCAACCCACTCTACCTCCTGAGCCAGAGCCACACTTGTTTGTTCCTGTGTTTTACTGGATATATTCAGTGGCTTTCATGTTTGTGGGTTTCTGTTTTAATTTATAGACTTTTAATTCTGAACTTTTGTATCAGTTACAGTAAAGGCTTGCTTTAATTTCATTCTTTTGTTCCTGGATCCTGCTTTTGTGTCCTCTCTATACCTTAGAACTTGCGAGACTAGTTCAGAAAACATTGAAAATATGCAACAGATGAATTACTGTAATCAGATGAAATATAGATGTGGTAAAGGAAGGCTCAGTGCTATAAATGGTATCCAGTCTACTTATCTACATTCATCTGACCTCAAGCCCGAGAGAAGCCCAGTGACCTACAATATGTGAGAAGCACTACAGTGCTGGGGAAAATCACCCAGGCTCTGTTACACAACAGTATTTCCTGAAGTACTCTGCATGACAAGCCTGAAATGTAAAAAAATATATCTTTTTTTATTCCTTTTCATTTGAGTTGACATATTTCACTGACTAAAGTCCGATGTCAAAATTCACAATAGGAAGATTGATTAAAACTAAAATATTCCTGGTGATGCTCTGCTATGACGCCAAATTTACTTTTACAATTTTACAGTTATTCTTGCATCTTAAACCAGTATCTTACTTTCAATTACAATTCACCTTCATCATCATCCAAGCAAATAAATCAACCCTCTGTATTTATATCAACATCCCCATGCCCAGCGTAGGTGAACACTCGTGTCATTTGTGTCCACAGACATGTTAGGTAGACAGACTGGTTCTGAAACTGTGCTCAAATACTGACAGAGACTTCAACATTGTGTGACCCATTCTTAATTGTGTTACTGACAATAAATAAGAAAGTGATTTCTGCTTGGAATAAAGTTTGTGTGGAGTGAAATGAATATGGCTGGCAACACATGAGAAGACCAAACTTTCCATTTTATTACTACTCTTTCTGAAAAACAAATTACAGTTTGAACATGCCCAACAAGAGCGCATCATACTGCTTTCCCCACCTTATAGTTGCAGTTTGCTGTATAGCATTACAACTATGTCACGGCAGTGAGGCATAATAACTCCCATCTAAATATGAGGGGCATGACTTTGAGAACTGATGCAGCAATGATGAGTGGATAATGCAACAGAGGGAGAGGGAGAGAGAGACCCAGAGATAAATGGAGGAAGCAGCTCTCTGAGCAGTGGATGAAGGATAGGAAAAAGAGATGTAAGCAAAAGTGGTGGTGACTAAAAAGGAGATTTCAAAGCAATATAAAGGAAGGTAAACTGTATAGCCATTAAACTGCAAATCAATCCAAAGTTTACTGAATGCTGAACAAACACATGTAGCTAATCTTACTTTTACACATGGGGGTTTTAGAACTAAAGACCTTTAAAGGGGCTCGTATGTTTCTCTGTCCTGGTGTGGGGGATATTCACAACCCCCTGGCTGAGTACCATCGTGAGAGGATCACCTCTGGTCGAGGAGGGTAAAAACCTTTTCAGAATACCCAACCTTTCTAGAGACCCTTGGTGTTAATCTAGAAGTGGATCCACCTGGGGACACTAGACCTCCTATGAAATGGGAATGTCTGGGAATGTCTGGTATGCTTGGTCTCCTCTGTAGTTCCTCTGGGAAAACAGGTCTCATACTCATCACCATCAGCTGGTCACACAGTGTAGACAGTGCAAACAAGGAGTAACTGTGGCTGTCTCTGACCAGAATTAGAAGTTACTCACAGGGATTCAGAGGGTATATAGCAGCCAGGCGCTACTTGTCACTCGATGAACTGATAATCAGCCAGTATGAGCACCTCTACAAAAGCAGAAGTTCTGGCAGTTTGCTGCTCTGGAGTTCCAGTTGCCACACATGCTCTCAGCATTTTATCGACTCCGAGTTTTTGTTCACTACTCTTTTCAGTGGCTTTTTAAATTGTGAATTTCAGTACAGTCAAATGTTCCTTGTTGTCTTAGTACTGGAAATATTTTTGGATGTACTATATTTTGATTCTTGTGGAATTGTTGTTATGATGATGGTGATGATTAATTGGCTCATCTTAGCTGTTTAGAAATTCTGTGGGGTGAATTGCTGAACTTTCTTCTGATTGGCTGTCCCTAGGTAAACATGAGGTTTGAACAGCAGGTGAGTGGGGCTGCTGTGGGCCAGAAATGACCATATTCAGTATATCCTCCCTCCATCACACAACACAGAACCCAGAGAAGAAAAAAAATCCTCAAATGTTTAGAACAGTTTAGACCTGAACTTTTGGGATCTGCCACATACTGTATGAAAAATGTATTTTCAAATTCACCACAATGTCACACTATGCAAAGCTCAGAGAAATTGCAGAAAACCCAAGAGCTATATCTCAGACTCTACTGGCCTCAGTTAGCAGGTTAAAGGTTAAAGTTCATGACAGGACAATTGGAAAAAGACTGAACAAGTATGGCTTGTTTGGAAGGGCTGCAGGAGAAAATGAACATGCTTAGCAGAACATGGGAGCATGGCTTAGGGCTGCAAAGCTGTGCAAACCACAAGATGTCTGAAACAATGTCCTTTTTAGACCAAAGTGGAGACAATGCACAGCACCATGTTTGGCAAAAACCAACCTCAGCATATCAGCACAACCACCTCAGAGCAACTGTCAGCACGATGGTGGAGGGATGATGATTTGGGTTTGTTTTGCAGCCACAGGCCCTGGACACCTTACATCATTATGTCCACCATGAATTGCTCTGTATACCAAAGTATTCTGGAGTCAAATGTGAGGACATCTGTCCAAGAGCCATTCATGAAACGAAACAATAATCCCAAGCACAGCAGCAAAGAATCAATGTGATGCAATGGCTCAGTCAAAGTCCAGACCTCAACTTGCCTGAAACAACTTGGCCTTAAGAGGGCTGTGCATAAACAAATTCCCCATAACTCAACAAACTGAAGCAACTGAAGAAGAGTGAGCAATCTGAAAGACCAATAAAGCCACACAGAAAACTATTACTTCAAGTTACTGCAGCTAAAGGTGGTTCTTCAAGCTACTGAATCATGAGGTGTACTTAGTTTTTCATATGGAGTCTTCAAAAAACTTTCATCTTTACATGACTGTAACTCATCTGGCCTGGGAGCACCTCCAAATCCCCACTGCTTTTTGACAAAGAAGGGAAGCCACTGTGCAAGATTCTGTTGACAAAAACAATAATCCCACCTTTACAGCAATATTTTTGGTTGACTGCTGCATCGGTTTGCTAGCTTGTTTGTGTTCTTTTATGACTTTGTTGTTTAAAGGAGAAAGATCAGATCCAAACTATTTTAAAATAAAAATTTACAAAAAGTTGAATGGTAAGTTCCCTTTCCTGTAAATTGAAAACCGCTGGTTTGATAAACAGAATCTGACTTGAGAAGATGTCTTTGTGAGACACTGTGAGACTGTCAACTGTTGTCACATTTTATTTTAATATTAATTTAACGTGTAGCTTTAAATTTTTAGCTATTGCTTTTTTGGAGAGTTCAGTTTGAGGAGAGCTACAAACACTAGCAAGGCTCTACTGAAGAAACAATTTGTGTAACACATAACACGCAATATGAAACCATATCGCAGTACGTGATATTGTCTCGTCCTATATCTATTTTGAAAATGTAGCAATATATGTTAAAGAACCAATATCATCCACCCCTACACAATCCTCATATTGTATAATGGATACACTTTTGGCCCATTGATGCATGAGTGTCAAATCATTCACTGTGTTGATCATTTTTATGCATGTCGACTTGGTGTGGACCTCACTGGAAATCAAACATTGTCCATTTAAATGAATGTCTGGTTTGCAGTCAGTGTGCAGGTGGCACACTAAGGCCATTTTTGTTTGTGTTGGAAAAAACTCAACTTTAAACAGCAAAGATTTCCATTCCAAAATGTGCACTGCTATTAAGCCCAAGCAGCACATGGTCCCATCATATGGTGACTATCATTTGTGTTTGAAAAAGCTGGATCATACCAAGCCGGAGCAAATCCAAGAATCACAATCAAATTGTATGGAAGCAACCTTTTATTTGCCTAGCCACTTTTCTAATTTTGTACTCGGTCATCTACAGCAACAGCCATTTCATTTCTTAGTTTACCTTACAAAATCAACACACAATAACCTGTGGTGCAACGCCTCTCAGCGTGAGGGTTGACAATATGCTGTAGCTGTGGGTCTGGCTGAACTGAACTGTGCAAAGCATAACTGCTCACGTGTGGTGTTGTCATGCTCCACTGAGAGGATCCCTCCTCTCTGACGTTCACTACAGTGCTAACCAGTAGAATCACAATGAGATGGAAATGTGGGGTGGCATAGCTAGAGGCAGATTCTGAACCTCTGTGCAGACTTACTGTGGAATCTCCAAGCGGTTGTGTTCACTGACCTCTTTCTGTGCCTCTGTTTTTACCTACAGCTGGACTGCCTTCCTCATTTTCAGCTCTAGACCTCATTTCTAAACATAGTAGAAGAGAAATCTTAGCTATAGTCATATTTCTGTTGTCATCTAGTGTGTTTTTTTACTTTCAGCCCATCTCACTTTTTTTGGTGAATGGCAGATGTTGCACTCACACATTGTCTAGGTCTTTTAACAGTTACTACTTAAAGCACGAACTGTGAGTTTATAGGCTTATACGAAATAATTTTATGGATCTAAACAGATGAACAATTACAATATAGTATTTTGTTGAGTTTAGGGAACATCTCGACTTTTTCACTTCTCATCTAGTCATGTACTGTAGATTAGTTCTTCTGCTGACGAAACAAGACAAAAGCAAGAACTGGAAACATTTTCTGAACCATGCTGCACAAGACTGATTAAGTCTTACTGTGATCACCAAAGATAAGAAATGATTTATTTATACTATCATTTTCTTCTGATACAGAAGAAAAACAACTATAATAATGATAACAATTACAACAAGAAGATCAACAATAAAAATAAGAACCAAAAGAGCAATAATAATAATAAGACTCATCCATCCTTCCATCCATCCATCCAGGTCTGAGTTGCAAGTGATGGACACCCCACCCCCTTCATCTGCAGAAGATGTGTCAGTGGGATTAAAGAGACCAGCAAAACCTCATCCCACTGTATACAGTGTGAGCAGAGCACTACTCGCTCCTCCTGAGTCACCTGACGGTTTGCCAGAACCACTTCAAGTTTGACCAAAGGTCTTGCTACTTGGCCTCATGGAACCCCTAACACCTTTGTTTTTAATTCAGCTACTGCCAAACCACACTCCGTTTGGTCTACCTATCAACAGACTCCAGAGTCCAATCTCTATAGGGCTTACAGCCATAACAGACACCATAACAGACTGCAAAGGCAAACAGCAAAAGAGGTGGAGAACATGACCCACTCAGAATCAGGACCCCTCCACCTCCCAAGGAATGCTGTCAAAGTTCTCCAGAAGATTGGTTCCAAAACCAGAACCATCTAGCCAGACTTTATCTCACCAGTATTTGTCAACTCGTGCACAGGTTGCTTTCCCATCAGAGTGGTGCACATTGCACTGGATAATAATAATAATAATAATAATAATAATAATAATAAAATGTTTCAAATAGAAAGCAAAGCAAAGCAAATGTTAAAAGGCAATGAAATGCTAAAATAAAGAGCAGATGACTCTCTGCCAGACAGATTGTATAGATGTAGAGAGGACAGAATCAGAATACATTATTAATTAAAGGGAAAATGACTAATTACTAAAATGCCAAATGTAATCATAAATTAAACTCAGAACAATCAAAAACAAAAATAACTTGTGTAAACGCGACCATTCATCCTATACCAGGGAAGGAAGGCAGCGAGGAAATCTCATCTTTCTTTCTAGATTTCTACATGATTACACCAGAAATGTGAGGCACCTGGGCAAATAAAGAATTGCTGTAGATGCACTATCAGAGCCCTCAACCAGTTTTTATCATTTTTTAAATAAAAGCCAAAATTCTGGCAAATCAAATACATTGCCATTGTTGCAGAGGATCAAGTACAGGGTTCCTGGACAATGCTTAATATAATAAAAGCACCAAAAAATACCAAAACCTACTAATTAGAGCATAAAACACAAGAAATTCAATTGGAGCACAGATTTCTTGGATGGGCTATTAGTCCAATATCACACCAGGCTATATTATGTGTCAGATAACTTATCAAAAATGCTCCAAAATGGTTGAAAGGTAAAATTAATCTAAAGTAAAGCCTTGCAGACAGCTACCAGCGACAGTCACTCAGAGCAGCCAGGTCTAATAATGCAAACATTAAGAGGAAAACAAATCAAGAAACGAACCAGAACCACCTCATCTGTTTTCTTTCTTTTCACACTGAAAATCTTACCTCTGCTGTCACTTTCTGAGTCACTTTCAGGTGGCACTTTATTTCTTAGCCCTGCAGGTACATACTTGTAAAGCAATTTATGACATTTTACTACATTTTCGTTCTATAAATGTTAACGTCAACTACAGATGCACTGATAAAACATTTAGCAGATGATTTCTTACTTTGTTTTTTAAATAATATCTATTCCCCTGTTGTATTAGAAAAAATGTACAGCTTTATCCATAATATCATCACATCTATGACTGCAGTCTACTTCCAGCCATCCATCCATGCATGCATCCATCCATCTTATTCTGAAACACACTGAAGGAGTTTCATAAAATCCACTTGGTCTTTAGGTATCTTAACTTTCCATAGCAAAAGCAAGACCTACAAACCAGCCTGCTACCCTGGGAATAACAACAGGTCTCTGTGGAAATAGTAAATCTATAATTCGCATTCAAACCATTTTATACAGATGAGCATTCATGGCTGACACGTTTGGTTGTGGACCTTCTGAGATCAAAGCTCAACTAAAGGCAAAGGCTGAGAATAATTGTGGTACAAAGAAACAGAGGAGGAGGAGGAGTGTCTCCTTTGCATTACAGTGTATTAAAGGAAGATGAGTAATTCTAACTGTCACTACCATAAATGAAGGGTGACAGTACAGGCATGCAGAAATACTACAGTAGCTGTAAATATGCCCTCATTAAGCCCCAGTGAGCATTAACATTGCTTCAAGGATTGCACACAGAAAAACGAAACCGTGCCAGAACCGCCTTTCAAATGAAAATGTACATCAGTTGCCTCAGAAGTCAGTTATAGAAAAACACAAGCTGCTCTTTTTCATTGTATACATCACACAATAATACAGCCAGCACTACAGTATAATAGTCATAAGTCATACAGAGATCACTGCTACATCTTAACAACCTACCTTACATCCAAACATCAGCGACAAAGTGCTGTTGGTGCATGCAACCTTGCAGTGGCACAGCAGCGGGGTGCACTCAGGGCTTTTGACCATAGGAGACATTCCTGTTAAAAAGGACTAACTGAGGTAGTGCCCAGTTTCAACACACACTCTCACACACACAGACACACACCAGAGATAGGTAAGATAAGATACAGTAGCACCACAGCAGAAAGCTAGAAAGAGGGTTCACATTTCATGAGAGCGAGGTTTTGCATACGGGCTTTTACTCACACACACTGTCCACACACACCATGCTCTCGCTCTCTCTCCCTCTCTCTCAGCAGTACCCAGTGTCTCCCCCCCCTCCCTTTCCATTCTGCCTCAATCCCTCCAAGCATCCTACTCCCCGTCCTGCTGGTCTCACTACTGTTCAAGGATTCCTTTGAACAAAAACCTCCTATATCACTTGCCCTAAACCGGTGCAGCTTTCCCTTTAATACAGCAGTGACTATTTTTATATCATATATGCACAGCAAATGTACAGCTGCTGTGTACAAGTACAGTACATCAAGCAAGAGAAGTTTCAAATGTTCCAGGGTGCCCTCATCTGGCCAAAGTTTCAAATTAAAACTACAATCAGCAACTTCTATTGCCCAGTTCAGTGTTGGGTTGTTTACCTAGCTAAAGTTTAGTTGGACAGAGCTAGATCTCTGCCCATCAATACTCAACCAAATGTTAGTCAGTGAGAACAGTCTTACGCATGTCTGACTGGTCAGTTGATCACAGGAAAAAAAATATTAGAGGAAGTGCTGACAATCCGTCACATCACATAGTGCATCCATACATTTTATTCCATATGTCTGGCAAGAAATCCAAAAGGGAATCCAAAGTGTGGGATCATTTCGAGGAGGCAAAGGATGATGCCAAAAAGGTGATGTGCTGCCTCTACGGGCAATCATTCTTTATCCTCGAGCACAGCTTATTTCTGTTGTCCAGTGTAATACTGCCACACACTCGAACCTCACAGTGCCAATACTGTGTGAAGCACTCATCACTGCTGTTGCTGCCAGCCACAACAACTTCCTTTATCCCATATTTGGTAAATTCTTGACAGCCTCTGTCTATATGCTGTATCTAATGCTTCATCCAGTGTGTGTGTGTACAGGCGGCTCAGTTTGTGTGTGTGCTCATTATTACGGTGCCAGTGCATCTCAAAAAGATAGAACATCATGAAGTTCACTTTTTTGTTTTCAAAAACGTAAACTTTTGTATATTATATATTTAGTGCATGTAAAATGAAATATTTTGAGACTTTTTGTTTTCAGTTGATTATGGCTTATAGTGCATGAAAATCAGAAAATACTATTCAACCTCTATCCTGTTCAATACAAATTTAATAGATTCAAATCACTAAATAAGCACATTAAGCATGTGTGATGAGCAGTCAGTCAGCTAACTAAAATAACCATAGCCAACCTTACAGAACAAACAATGATTAAAACTATTTCTATAAAGGCCTTCATGAAATCCATGCAATTCCACAGATGTTCTGCAGAGCCTGAGAAACGGTGTTGCTTGGTGAATGCTTGCTGTTTCCTCCTCCCTGCCTTTGCTGTCCGTCGCTCTCACTGTGCTGAAAACATGTCCTGAAATCTTCATAATGAAATTAAAAGTGCTAAATTTTAAAAAAAAAGTCTGAATAAATTGATAATTTCAGCCTGTTGTAATGTTGAGAAAATTTAAGTTGGTTATTGTTTTAAATAAGTCAACATGTTTGCTCAGAAAACAATGAGTATGCTGGTTTTTTTACTGCTTGTTGATAATGTAACAAGCCAAAAACACTCCACAGGAGTCCACAGATGTTCCCTGGATCACTGCAGAAAACTGTGGAACAATCTGCAGACTGTATGTGTGTGTATCCAAAGACAGGTTATTAAAGGGTTCTACAATATATAGTATAAAAACAATTACAACAATTTGATATTTTTTTAAATATTTGTTGACCAAATACTAGTGAAAAATGTTGAACCTGTATAGAGCCACATTTTTGCGACTTGGTGAGATTGTCTTCCATGTCAGGAAGTGTAGTTTTATTTTACTCTACCACACATGCCCAATCTTGCGACTTGCCAACACATTCAAACAACTGTCCCATTTCCTCCTGTCTGAGTAATGGTAGACATTATGAATCAAAGAGTTGCTGTTTAATGTCCACATCAAATCAAATTTAATGTTTAAGTGCTATCCTATGTCTCAGATATTGTGTACCTGCAACTAGTAGAATTTGATTTGCCAATTTGAAACTGCAGTTAAAAAAAGATTATCACATTTCCTTAAAAATGAACTTTATTCAAAACATCTGAACATTGTAATTCTTTGAACAAAAGCAACAACAGTACAAAACAGAATACAGTAGTAAAATTTATGTGAAACAGTTTTATGCAGACACAACAATGAATGGCATCATTTTTTGTGGCTTTTCAGTCTTTGTCTTTACCAACATATCAATGTTAGTTACTTTGGACATTTATATCACATGAGCCAGAGCAAACATTTTAGCCTGTGGAGTTGAATTCACAACAGCAATGCCAGCTGTGTCAAACAAAAAGGTAACATATATTTCAGGCTAATAATGTTATTAATAAGAATAGAATAAGTGAATTCTTTCAACAGGTCTGGATGTCGGTCTTTCACATGGATAGCTAAAGTGGAATTCCTTCCTTGGCCTAAAAAGCACAGCAGCATTGTTCGATTATTGCATTTTCCGAGTCAATTTTCACACTTGGGTGGAATTATTACAAGTCAGCATCCTTCACATATGCTGCTGCACTCGTGGGCGTCCTTCATCTTCTTTGGTATATAAGGATAACCTAGCAAAATGTGGTCCCCATCAGTTCCAGAACTGCATCCTCAGTACATATGCAGCATACACTACATCAGCTGGCTCTCGCTAACGGTACTCTTTGTAAAAGGGAAGATTAAAAATCTAGCAAATCAACTCCTGGATTGTTTAAAAGACTGAAGCTCACTAAGGATAAATTCACACTGCAGGCAAAAGTGGACCGAACACGATTTTTTGCCCATATGTGACCCATATCTGATTTTGAGATATGATTCTGAGTCTGAACAACACAAATCTGATTTTTTTCAAATCACACCCCGCCCACGTCCATATGTGGTCCTAAATCAAGTGACCTCACTCTGAATGGTCATGTTGCATTTCATCTGACTTTTCCGTCACAGAAGTGAGACAGAAGTCATAATTCTGCACCAGAGTACTATACCAGAGTATAGTAAATGTCAACAATGGACCAAACGAGAATGGCAGACAGCGTCGATGGAGCTAGACAGTGGAAAGCAAGTGAAGTTTAACTCACACGCTGACATGTGTAGCATCCATATTTATTTCTGTAAACACAGCGTGCTGCGATGCTCCAAGTTACATTTCAGTTTAAAGACATGCAGAACTATCCTCCTACTGCAAATACTGGTGCCTCTGCTGGAACTCGCCATGGAGTCCTGCACCATCAAGAATTTCTTACACTTGTTCAAGAACTTCATGAAGCCGGACCATCAAGATTTCCCTCATCGAAACTTACAAGAAGAAGTGGACTTTCACAGCCACATTTTTCCAAATGGTGCAGCCTACTGTATGTTTAAACTCTCACTGCTGGTACCTGTTTACTCTGGAATTGCCAGAGTGCTGGATGAACAAGTACACACATCAGATGCTGGAAGCACTGATGAGTAGCCATGGAGTTCTACATCAACAATAATGTTCAGCAGGCGAGATCACTCGTATGAGTGGAACTGGTGACCCGATATCAGGTTCTGCGACCAACACTATAATGTTCGACCCTTGTGGATAATTATTTACTCACTGGACCAGACATCCCAAAGCCATAGTTCTCCTGTGTCAGCTTAAAAACCAACCTCTTCCAGACATTGTACAATGACCTGATCAGGAAGGCTGTGGAGGTACACAGTACCAACTGCACAAAAAAAGTACCACCATCATGTTTTCAGAATTTTGTTATTGAAAAGTATTTTAAGTACTGGTTCTGGTGTCTAGTCAATGACAAAATGTTTGTTGACTCAACTTGTACTTTATGCTTGGGTGTATATTGAACACTATTTTTTATCTTTATACTTTATACTGCAGCTGTTTGCTATACTAATAACATCTGACAACTTGCATATCATGTAAAAGTAAGAAATCCAAGCAATTCCAAGATTCATGTATTCTATATACCATGTGGAGAACACATAGATTAGGTAATGGAACAAACACTTTAGTGTATATGTTGTTCTCAGGTAGGTTTGAAGTCCCGGTGTTTGTGTACCAGGCGTCAGCTTAGTAGAGAGAAGGACCAGCTTTGCAAATACTGCAAATACTGAAATGGGGATTCAGTTCAGGTGTGATGTAACTGAGGTCACTGAGGCTATTTTATCTTAACTAGAGTTAGCGTGTAGTCCACAGAAATTACTGACATGGCAGAATTGAATGAGATTAAATATCAAAAATGCTCTGACTAATCAATCTCAAATACACAAAAGCGTATATAAAAAAACTAAAAAAAAGTTTAATAGTTACAGTGTAAATAAAATGTGCATTCATTACAGCTAATGTGTATTAGTTCCTTGCTGTAAAACATTTGAAACATAACTAATATTAATCGACACATCAACAGATCACAGCTAAAATGAACCAAGCAGCTCTCACTGTGCTGAGGCTGAGCACTGCGCACACATTCAGCTGGAACTGCGCCGAGGTAAGAGATGAGAACAGTGGTGAGGTGCTGATGCATGCATACCAGGTGAAAATTACAACAGCATAGTAGAGTTATGTCTTCACAAGTCACCCCAGCTGGGTGTTACTACATTTGATTTCAGGCTACTTCACATTCTGGGTTTCAGCCTACAGTTTGTGAGATAGCCGTGCATCTTTCCGGATGTCAGAACTATAAAAAGATATTATGCCTTTTTCATAAATCCTTTTAATAAATCTTTGTTTAAAGAATAAACAGCCAAAGAAGCACGGGGATGAACTTCTTCAAAGCCACACTAATGGAGAGCTGTGGGTCACACAGATCTCTGGAGTGTACACTTTACAACAGTACTTATATCCCTTAAACTTTTCCACATTTTGTCACATTACAACCACAAATGTAAATGTATTTTATTGTGATTTTATGCGACATACCAACACCTCAGAGGGTACGCATACCCTAGTTTGGGAACCACTGAAGTACTGTAGATCATTCCTTAAAAATCATCTGATTCATTTCAATTGTTGAAACTGTTTATGAATTACATGAAAATTTGTTTTTCTTTGGAAAACAATGAAATTTTCAAGTGATCTCAAAATTTTGAGCAGTAGTGGATCATCTGCCTCCATCTCACCCTATCCTCTTCCCTCACACCAACCCTCTGCGTGTCCTCCTTCACCATCAACCTTCGCTGTGGTCTTCCTCTTCTCCTTCTGCCTGGCAGCTCCATCTTCAACATCCTTTGTCCAATATGTCTACTATCCCTCCTCTGAACATGTCCAAACCATCTCAGCATGAGCTGTCCCTCTGATGGACTCATTTCTAATCCTGTCCATCCTGGTCACTCGCAGTGAACATCTCAACATCTT
>VUQH01045056.1:8925-23560 GCA_015106775.1 Etroplus canarensis | reverse complement strand
GCTTCTTTAGCAATGACCTTTTGTGGCTTACCCTCCTTGTGGAGGGTGTCAATGACTGTCTTCTGGACATATGTCAAATCAGCAGTCTTCCCCATGATTGTGTAGCCTACTGACCCAGACTGAGAGACCATTTAAAGGCTCAGGAAACCTTTGCAGGTGTTTTGAGGTAATTAGCTGATTAGGGTGTGACACCACGACTTTCCAATATTGAACTTTTTCACAATATTCTAATTTTCTGAGACACTGAATTTTGGGTTTTCATTATCTGTAAGCCATATTCATCAACATTTCAAGAAGTAAAGGCTTAAAATATTCACTATGTGTAATGAATCGATATAATATATGGGTTTCACTTTCTGAAATGAGTGACAAAAAATATTGAACTTTTTCATGATATTCTAATTTTTTGAGATGTACCTGTACACCTAGTAACCAATTAGTTTGAATTTCTAAACACCTTTGAGTCCAAACTGTAAAACCATTCCCCGGCATTCTGGCCACTGCTACATACCCCCTCCTATCTGAGCTGAACATTATATGTTCGTCGTCTGCCTCGGGGTGATAGGAGAGGGACGAGCTCGCCATGGACAACAGGTCTGGGTCTGCAGACATCAGTGAGGACTGTGGAGAGCTCAGCAGGCTTCGACGGGATCGACACAAGCTGCCACTGCGTGTTAGTGAGGGTCGGATCAACGTAGTTGCTGGGCGAGGAACAAGGAGAAGCAAATGCAGACGTTACAATTCATTGCACAACATATTTTTTTGAGACACAGTGTCCAAATCCTCTGTTGCCTCACTCACTTGTGAACTGTGGAATGATGGGAGGCGTGTCCTCGTCCAGGTCATCCACTCCTCCTGCTATGGGGTATGGAGGAACCGAGACTCTCGGCATGACCACCCAGCTGTGGTCTGAGTAGAGGCTGGCAGTCAGGCTGGGCAAACCCGAATTATTGACAACAGGAAAGCCACAAAGTTTCTCAATCTGCTGCCAGCGATGGAGCCGCTCCCTCAGGCACGCCGTTACCTCTGACAAGGCTTTCCTGATGGAAAAAACAAAACTCAGTTAAAAGAGGAAGGGACAAAAACATTAAGGTTATTTTTTCTGATTAGTGATTAAAATTCTTTAGTCAGACTCAGTAAGAAGCCATCTTTGCTTTGATTCATCAGGATTTACAGTTTAGGCACAAGGGCCTCCTTGGATTGGATTTCTGCCTGGATTTTATTCTGTTTTTGCTTTTGTGTGATTTTCTTGATCTTTTTCTTTTGAACGTAGATGAATTATCTACCTCGGCAGCAGTACCTAGATTATCAAAGAGCTCTGAATATATGAAATACATCTCTTAGTGTTTACCTACTTATGAAAGTAATAGCGTTATGTGGTCATAAAACAAGCAAGAACTTGATCTTGTACAGCTTTTTCTTTCCAATGCACTGAGCACTATTATGGCTCAAGCAAAGTATTTAATCTCCACAGAAAGCAAAGCAGCCAAGGATAAAGTCATTGTTGATGTAAAAGGTACCAAAAGCCTTACTCTCACCCTGAATAGTATCTGTACACTCCATTGCCACTTTAAACCTGGCAGTAAAAAGATTCAGTCTAATAAAGCATACCAGCAATAAATCGTTCCTTTCTTTCTGTGTTTACTTTTTGTTTGAACTGTTTTAGAAGGATGTTGAATCAACTTTATGATCACCTTGGAGAATGTAGATTGCAGTGCTGTTGAGCTCCACTGCATTCTACAGAGATGCATTTCTGCCATATACCTCCCACTGATACAAATGGAGCTACATTATTCACCTCCATTTTAAGGGCAACATCCATTCATACCTACTAAAATGACAATCAGCTAAAGTAACACCTGGTTTCTATCAAAAAATAGAATATTATCACCACTGAGAAGGAGGACTTCATAAAATTACCACTGCGTTAGACTGGATCAGTTTTAGCTCTGTGTACTCAATGAACTGAAACGTAGGTGTATAAATTTACATGGAGTTATGTTTCCTATTATATTCAGTAGCACTCTGATTTGCTCATATGAATGCACATCTCTAGGTACAGTTAAACAGGTGTGGCTGACAAATTTCTCAGGTTAAGCACAATAAATTCTCTCATGTGTGATTGCACACAAAGATAGAACTGATCACTGCATGTGAGGTTTTCTTACTTTGCTTCTAGTATCTTGTGGTCCACCTCATCCAGCGATGAGCTGTGGGCTACGTGAAGAGTTCCAAACACAGAACCTCTCTTCTTTTTTATTTTCTCTGCCTGAAATGTAAAAAAAAAAACACACAAAACCATTTTAAAATAAGTTGTTTTCCCTGGAATTCTGTCTTCACATCATCAACAGTTTCTTTACATAGAATCTTCTTCTTTGCTCAGCTGCTCCCGTTAGGGGTAGCCAAAGCAGATCACCTGCTTCCATTTCACCCAATCCCCTGCATCCTCTTCTGTCACACCAACCCTCCGCATGTCCTCCTTCACTACATCCATGTATACTCGTTAATTATACTTTTTTTTATCATATTGCCAGTTCATAACAACAGTCATCTCAAGGGGGGCCTTGTTTTGTAAGTTGAAGTCCTTGCAATGTTAAAGATTCAACACTGGCAATCAAATAATCCCCAATGAGCAAGCACGGGTTTCTTCATGCATCACTGGAAGTCCTCACCAGCCTAAGCCCAAAGCCGAAAAACTAAAGGATGGTTCAGAGTCACCTGAGTCCAGCACTAACTATAAGCAAGAAAATTTTAAGCCTCATCTGAAAAATACAGAGGGTTTATGTCTTTTGAACCCAAACTAGCAGTGGTTCCAGGGGAGAGGAGCCTGATAGCTGAAGGCTCTGCCTCCCATTCTGCTTTTAGAAACTTTAGGAACCACAAGTAAGCCTGAACACTGAAAGAGAAGCATTCTTAATATGATACTATGAGGTCTTTATAAAATATGATTATTATTCAGGACATTGCATGTGAGGAAAGTATTTTACATTAACGTCTTGATGCATGCTCAATCATCCAGGTACGTAAAGCCTCAAAAGTTGATTCTGTTCATCTGGACGTAAGGTTTTCCGTGGGAGAAACGTTTCATCACTCATCCAAGTGACTTCTTTAAGAAGTCAAATTCTGTATTTAACAGGGCTCAGTATGTGAGGATGACATTAAGCATCATTATCTGTGCTTTTGCTGTTCTTGATTGATTGTCATCACCTCTGTCCATTATTCGTTAAGTCAAAGTGGTGCTTTGAAAAGAGACACATTCACATATTATCAGAAATGCTGATGCTTTCATCAGCATAAATATGTCTGTTTCTTCTTACTGTCGATGGAATACTGGAAAGTATCATACATGCATTTGTGAGTGATGATGTTCTCATTAACCTTCTTTGGATTTAACAGGGAGCCAGTGGGAGAAGCTAATATCGGAGAAATACGACCTCTCTTTGTAGGCTTTGTCGAATATCTAGGTGGAAAAAAACACTGATATATTTACCTTAGCAGCCTCAACATGTGACAAAATTTTTTCTCTGCTGTAAACCAGATTAATGTAGAGGATGTAAACCCATTCATCAAACTGTCTATGCTGTTAGGCCACTCTAACTTATAGGTTCAATGGATATTTGCATTTACTGGAGAGGATCTCCGTCAGTACAGTGATACAGTGGTTAGCACTGTCACCTGACAGCAAACAGGTCATGGGTTCAAATCTACCGGCCAGCTGGGACCTTTCTGTACTGAGTTGCATGTTCTCCCTGCATCTATGTGGGTACTCAGCCTGCCTCCCACAGTCCAAAGAGATGCTCGTTAGGTTAACTGGTGATTCTAAATTGCCCATAAGTGTGAATGTGAGCACGAAGGGTTGTCTGTCTCTCGCTTGTTAGCCCTGAGCCCTGTCCAGGGTCTACTCTATCACAGCTGGGATAGACTCCAGACCCCCCCTCCCTGATACCCTTAACTGGATGAGTGGAAGAAAATGGATGGATGGAGAGGATCTTAAGCTTAAGATCATAATGGCTTTCTGCCAAATGTAAGTAACAAAAAAATGTACTTAATATTTTGGCGCTATCAATGCACTCATATTCAACAACTGAATTCAAAACATTAATTTAAGAATATGATCTGAAACTGAAGACAACTGCTTGAAATTAAATGTTAGAAATGCTCATTTGAAATCATTTTTGGACCATAATTTCCTTACCATAGATTACAGAGTAGGTATAGGCATGCAAGGATGCAATGCACTGCTTTACAGTCATACTGGCACAAGGGTAGGTCAAAACACCAAGTTTTCTCTGTAGAAGCAATATGTGTGACTTACTGCCCTATTACCAGCCAGAGAGAAAGGTTTAAGCTTGAGATAAAGAGATGTCCAAGGAAAAGTACATTTCTTTTGGTTTGGTAACCTCCTGTCAATCCAAACAAAGTCTCCCTGTACAGTGGCAGTAGAGTGTCTTCTGAAGTCAAGTACCTTCGGCTGCTCCCTTGTATTCTCCCCAAGGGGTCGCCACAGTGGATTAATCTGCATTGGTAATTTGGCAGAGGTTTTATGCCTCTGCCAAACTGACGAATGTGTAAACCACTACAGTACAGAGACACTGTCTTCAAGTATGTAGTTAAAAAATGTAAATGCCTTTTGAATTTTTATTTTTAAGTTTTTTAGTGTAACTGTAAATTTCATTTTTTATCTTTATGTGGCTTCAGGCATCAACTGATTAAAAAAACAGTTAAAATTACAGCATGAATGTCTCCTGTTCTAAAAGCCAGTTTAGCAATCCAGGGATTAGACCGCCAAGGTCTCTGCCTTTGACTGGGACCCAATCCACAAAGCACCAGACCCCCATGATCCCTCCTGTGGGTGGTGGGTCTACTGGAGGCTGGACCCATGTAGCTTGTTCAGGCTGAGCCTAGCCGGGTTCCATAGGTAGAAACATGGCCACCCAGTGCTCGCCACCGAGACCCTCCACCAAGCCTGGCTTCAGGGCAGGGCCCGGTAACCCCATACCAGGCGAGGCACACAGAAACCTTGCATTTTTTCTTTACATCAGGATCCATCGGACCACTCTTAGTCTGACTTTTCACCCAGGACTTATTTGCCTTGGGAGACCCTACCAGAGGCAAACTGCCCTTGACAACATAGCTCCTTGGATCATGAGAGCTTGCAAACCCCCCCACCGTGGAAAGGTAGCAATCTATGGAGGGGGATGGGGCAAGAGATCAACAGACGGATTGGAGCAGCATCTGCAGTAATGCAGACGTTGTACTGATCTGTTATGGGAGCTGAGCTCTAAGGCAAAAATGTCAATTTACCAATCAATCTATGTTCCTACCCTCACCTATGGTCATGAACTTTGGGTAATGACTGAAAGAATGAGATCGCAAATACAAGCGGCTGAAATGAGCTTTCTCCACAGGGTTGCTGGATTCATCCTTAGAGATAGGGTGAGGAACTCAGTTATCCAGGAGAGGCTCAGCGTAAAGCTGCTGCTCCTCTACATTGAAAGGAGCCAATTCAGGTGGTTCAGGCATGTAATCAGGATGCCTCCTGGACACCTCCCACTTAGTTTGTCGGGCACGTCCCTTGGTGAGGAGACCCCGAGGCAGACCCAGGACACACGGGAGAGACTATGTCTCCCAGCTGGCCAGGGAACACCTTGGTGTCACCCTTAGAGAGCTAAACGAGGTGGCCGGGGAGAGAAAGGTCTGGGTCTCTCTGCTTGAACTGCTGCCTTCATGACACGGATCCCCAGAAAAGCGGTAGACGATGTTGACTATTAAAGTAATTTTTCATGCAATTTTGAAAACGTATCTGTCAGAGCCTAGCAGTAAGACATGTTTCAAAAGCTTTAAAGTCACTGCCAGTGTTAATCTTTTTCCACCAGCAGTTTCCAAAACATTAACACTTTATGTGATGCCTGACACAGTGCTAAATCACTTCACACAACCTTTGGAAGTTAGCAGGGAGCTTACTGGTTACACACTACAGCAGACTCTCTGAACAAACCGTGTGGCCCCTTCTTATGTAATGTTCTGAGTATCAACCTATCAAAAGGAAGCTGGTTACCTCATCTTTGGCGACGCACAGCTGAAACTCAGCGCTCTGTTTCTTGATGTTGTAGTACTGAACTTCCACTTCGTGTGTGAGCTGGAGCCACTTCTGAAGAGCTTCGGGCACCGAGCGCTCCGACTGCATCTCCTTCTCTGCTCGCTTTAGAGCTTTTCGCACCTACACGGGAGGAGCATGACACATTAGGGTTGAATCAGATTCACTGCCAAATACTTAAAAAAAGAAAGTTTTCCCACAGGATATTGATCGAACACCGTACAGTAAGTGAAGGTTAGTGTTCAGTGAATTTCAAATGAGCTGCATTTACTGTTTAAATTCTGCATTTGCAGTGTAAAAATGAGTCCATTTCCAGCTCGCCTGCAAGAAGAGAACTCATTACAGAGAGATATATTGGTTCTGTATTTTTATGTGAAGGCAAATGAGGCAATTTTGAGGATATGCAAAGCATGTATTTTATGGAAGAAATGAAAATTTAATGTGGAAAATATGAAATTAATCCTTTCATTTCAAGCTGTTTGAGAAACAGTAATGAATACATTTATATCCATATATTGTGGTGTCCCAGATATTTCCCTCTATCTTTTAATTCAGGCTTTGAATAGAATATATTATTGTATATTTACATGAAACAAGAATGATCACAAATGCAGGTATGCTGCACATATGAATACGTTGAATATTTCTTATAGCTTTATGGAAACTGAACTTACACACTTAAACAGCTTTATTTATGTGTATTCCCCTGTTGGACAAATAATAAATCTGTTTGCAACCACATTTAGGCACAATACATTGTCTGGGAAGCTGTACCTGCACAAGCTCCTCCTCAGCATATTTGAGCCGGCTGAGCTCATTTTCGGCACCCTCTCTCAACTCTCGAAGCCTGTGAGCCTCTTTTTTGGCCCCAGTAATCTCATCCCTCATCTTCTGCTCGAGGTTCTGCTTCTCCACGGCGACTGTCCGGTTCTCTTCTTGAGCCTTTTCAAGACTGGGAAAGGACAGCAGGGACACAAGATGAGGCTAAAACATATCAGAATAGATTAGTGTTTCTGAAATAGGGGCATCCGTACTCTTGGGGTACTTTGGAATACTGAAGGGGTAAAAGATTAAAACTATAATTATATAATTACAAAATGTAAGTTCGATAATATATATTTTATACTTAGAATTTCTGTATTCTTTTTCTTTAATGATTCTCTGATTAAAATTAAAATAAAAGAGTGAGCAAGGAAAAGAGTTTAATCACTGCAGTTGCCCTTGGCCACCATGAATGAAAGAGTGAAGAACAAGCCCTTTTTTCTCTTTAAATTTCATGTGCAACTTACCAGAAAGACTTCAAGTTCAGTGCACCTACATGTCATCTTATTGTCATTGTACAAAGATTAAAAAAATTATAATAATGGTTGAACTTGAAGTTAGGGAGGTACTTGAAACATTGGGGCTGGAGCCAAACCATGGCCCTGAAAAAAATGGATGGATGCCTGGCTTGATAGAGTAAAATGCTAATAAAACATCACAAATTCCTATTTCATTACCTAAGCGCAATTTACAGTGGCCAATCAACCTAATGTGGTCTTTGAACTATGGTACAAAGGCAGAACAGACACAATAAGAACATGCAAATCTGCACAGAAAGCCCTCAGCCAGACTGCCAGAAGCTTTTGAGGGAACAGCACTAACCGCTGCACCACTGTTCCTCACTTCTTCGATAAATCCGTGTCCATTAATTTATTGTTTTTATCTAAATCTAATACATTTTATTCTCTTACCGACTCTGCAGGTCCAAGAGGCTTTGCTCAGCATGTTGCAGGCTCTCCAGATCCTTCATCATTTGAGAGATGTGCACCTTGCTGGACTTGTTCTGCACATAAGCAAACCAGCAGCCCCCGACACCAATCACAATAGAGACCATCAGGACAAAATCTTTCATCCAGTTATGTTGTGGACCTGTGGAGCGAGAAGAAAGAGTGGTGGCTTCATACATTTCTGCCTATTGTCTATTGATATTCATGAACTGTGATGCCATATGGATTTAAAGTATAGTGCCTACTTACGAAGTGGGGGGCCGAAAAGCACTGCATCAAGCGCCTTCAGGTTTAATTTCTGTTTATGCCGCTGATCTAATATCTTGAGCTGCATTGACATAAATGACGGCTCATTTGCCGCTATTCTAAAATAGAGAAGAATGGAGAAAAATCAAGACTGAATATTGAGAAAGCTTCTTAAAGCTAATTAAACCTAAATGTGAAAAAACATTTTAACTATACAGTGCACTTACAAGGAAGTACACACATTTTCTTTTGTTTCAGTCTTTGTCAATTTGTTGTCTCCACAAAATGAAATTACAAACATGAGGAGGCACTGCTGCACATGTTTATGAGATTGGGATGTGTACATGAGGGTGACTCAGCTACCTTGTTTGTATTGCAATACCTATTTCTCAACAACATAAATCTGAACTCCATACACCCATATAAAAACTTAACTACAACTAAGCACTTTTAAACAACAGAAACAGGCAAACCCAGTCTGGAAACTAACTGAACTTAAAAAAAAAAAAAAAAACATTAAAATAAAATCAATGCAAAAGTTGAAGTTACAATAACTCTGGTAGTGATGACACATTACCTCTGCTTTACCCATTATAAAAGACATATTGTTTCTATATGAACAGTAATTCCTCATCTTATTCAAAATCCGCACTTGTGCTGTCATTTTGCTGACACAAGAAATAAGAATACATTTAAGGTATGGGTTAGGGTTGAGTTTAGTCTCTAAACTTTAGAGACTGCAGCATAACCAAGTGGCAACTTCCTGACCTGAAGAGTTCAAGTACCAAAAGCTGCAGTTCCTCTAGTGGCCACTTGAGGCTGGCTCAAAATCCCCACAGACACCCATGTTAAAATGCCCAACTTTACAGTGTTTACAGCCTGGTACAAAAGTTTCACTCTTCATTATGACCACACGTGGGTGATTTTTTTTTTTAAATAACTCATGCACCTGGATACAGGAGTCATGTCTGAGGCCATTTTGATTGACATATGAGCCAACACACATTCATAGCTGATCAGTGTCTGCTAAGCCTCATTTCCACTACCTAACTGGAACTTTTGGGACAATTATGTAACATATCTCACTAATGTTATGGTGTATTTTATTAACCTGTTTCTTAGCACCTTTGGCTGTTCCCTTGTATTCTCCCCAAGTGGTTGCTACAGCAAAGTAATCCACATTGGTAATTTGGCAGAAGTCTTAACCAGATGCCCTTCCTGACACAACCCTTCATGGTGAGAGGGGCTTGTGTCCCCACCTAGAATCGAACCAGGGACCTTTCGTTTGGAAGGCAAATGTGTAAACCACTACACTATGGGGACACAACCTGTTTCTTAGCACCAATTAGCAGAAATGTGTCAGTTTGTTGCATCTTTACAGTTTATGGATGCAGCTTATCAACAAGGCTTGCTAGTGTTAGCTGATAGTTAGCACTCCACCCTCTCATTCAAATATGATCACTTCTGGCTCTAAAATACCAACATGTCTATAGCCAAAATGCCAACATTGAGGCTTTAAAATAAGTCAGTAACCAATGCGTGACACCACATTCATCTTCTGTACAGTCTATAGGTGTAGTATATTTAGTGAAACACTCTCAGCTTATACACACTAGCTCTGGTGATGGAGGAATAATCTTACTTTAGATCCTTCTCGACCCAGTTCAACTTTAATAGCACTGACGTCTACCAATTTTTTCTTCCCACACCTTTTGCATCCCACCACCACCATCTTAAATGGCGCAGACAACATGGCAGCCTGAGGAAACTGTACCCCTCTTGCTGTGACATCACTTCATGAGTCAGCTCTGATAAGCTCTGTGGCATAACATGAAGCTCTTCAATAACCAGCCACCCATCATCCTCCAGTCTACTCATGCCGTAAATACAGGCTGCAGTGAGTCACATTCCACACACCCCTCCAACATCTGAGCTTTTTCTGTAATGTTGACACTCAGTACAATTTTCATCTTCACTGTGCTGCAAGCAGGAATTTTTAATACACTGCGAGTGCTTATAAAAGACTGAACTATCACCCTATGATTAAGTACACAGCAGATGAAAAGTCAGACACGTCACTCTGAATTCATATATCTTTAGCATGTTTGATTTTGTCATTAACAATGATCTGTCTTTGAAATGAAGCCAACAAGCCTTGGAAAGTTTTCTAATCCACAACAAGAGGAAAGACACCTGTTATTTATTGCCTGTGCTGCCTTTTACAACCAGCAGTGGGCGGCATTAAACAGAATATTGAAAGCTAAAGGTGCTTTTGGACATGGCAGCAACAATAATGTGTAAAACAGAGGCAAATGACAAAAAATGAATAAAACTTTAATTTTTTTTGCCATGAAAATGAAAACTTAAAAGTAATTTTGTTTTTTTTAAGAAAAGTCAGTCAAAACAGGGATGCACTGCACAATTACAAACATTGTGATATGAGCCCATAACACTGAAAGATAATGCAAGAGCTGGGAGATTGTCCAAGGTGAGATGCACTGACCGAGGCAAAGTGTTTCCCGTGACCCGGAAGTCCCGAAAGTTCTTCTCATACTGCGGCAGCTCCACTGATTCCTTCAGCCACTGCACCGTGTCCTCCATGGTCCAGTTGTGGACTGATAAAAGGGAAGGAGAAATGCAGGTGAAAGGGATGTTGATATTGAATACACAAAAAGAAACAGTAACTGTAAAGAGAAGTAGAGGATGTCTTAAGCTACTTTAGGGCTCATTATCTGCTCTGTTGCATGCCTTTGAAATCCATCTAAACACAGAAGTACTCTCAGTCATTTACATTAAGTATCAAATTTAAAGTACTTGTTACATAGAAATCCCCACTATGTGTCCAGGTAAATGATTAAATATGTCATTATTAGGTTGTGACTAATTTCTGATGCATCATTTTACAGTTATGGTTAACAGATGCGCATTTATACTGTATAGCACTTCTCTGGTCTTACTGACCACTCAAAGTGTTTTTACAGCACTTTTTGGGGTTCAGTATCTTTCGCAAGGACACTGCAAAATGCAGCCTGGAGGAGCTGGGGGTTTACCCTGCTCTATGACCTGGGCCATCTGGGGCTAAGTTTCACATATTAAGGTAGTTCTGTTCAGTGGTAATCCAAAGAGTGAATGAAGAGATGAGGACAGACAAGAAATTTAGAGTGCAACAGTGAGGAAAAACATGTAGAAAGTGATGAATGTGAAAAAATATGGAGAAAGAAAAGAGACAGGCAATTATTCAAAAGGGAAAAGACAGACAAACCTTGAGAAACTTTGAGAGAATAGAAAACTTCAAGTCTGACATCAGGATTCTTTGAGGCGTCAAAACAAAAGACAAACCTGCTATAAAAACTATGTGGATAAAAGTATTGGGACACCTATATATTCCACCTACTTTTATGACATTCCATTCTAAATCCATAGGCATTAATATGGAGTTTTTCCTCCCTCTGCAACTTTACAGTTTCCACTCTTCTGGGAAGTTTTTCCTAGAAGATTTTACATCCACAGTCATTAATATGGAATTGGTTCCCCTTTTGGCAATATATAGGCTACCATTCTTCTAAGAAGGCTTTCTAAAAGATTTTCTGTCTATGTGAGGTCAGACACTGATTTTGAACCAGGGGGCCTTGCTTGCAATCTGTATTCTAGTTCATCCCAAAAGTGGTGACTGGGTTGAGGTCAGGGCTCTGTGGTGGCCAGTCAAGTTGTTCCACACCAAACTCATCCTACCATGCCTTTATGTATCGTGTTTTGTACACTGGGGCACAGTCATGCTGGAACAGAAAAGGGCCCTCCCCAAACTGTTCCTACAAAGACAGGTAACATTTTCCTGGCATTTACCGAACCCAGTCTAGTCCATCAGACTACCAGGTAGAAAGTGTGATTTGTCACTTACCTAGAACACATTTCTACTCCTCCACCCCTCCACCATACCACTCCATCCAATGCTGGGCAATGAAAAGCTTGCATGCAGCTGCTTGGCCATGGAAACACATGCCATAAAGCTCCTGGCACACAATTTTTGTGTTGATGTTATTGTGAGAGGAGTTTGGAACTCTGCAGTTATTGAGTCAGCAGAACGTTGGCGACTTTTATGCATTCTGCACCTCGGCACTCAGCAACTCTGCTCTGTAACTTTACATGGTCTTCCACTTTCTGGCTGAGTTGCTGTGGTTCCTAAATGCTCCCACTTTGCAATAATGCAACTTATAGTTGATGGTGGAATATCTAGGAAGGAAGAAATTTCACCAACTGACATGCTGCAACAGTGGCATCCCATTACAGTACCATGCTGGAATTCAGTGAGCTCTTAAGAGTACAAATGTTTGTGTTTACAAATGTTTGTAAAGGCAGGCTGCATGACAAGGAGCTTCATTTTATACACCTGTGGCAATGAGAGTGAATGAAACACCTGAATTGATGATTAAAAAGTGCGGCCCAATGCATTTGACTATTTTCATACCTATCAAATCGATAATCAGATCATATAGACTGTGTTCAATTCAATATTTTTAATAGAGGCTGCAAGGTACAGCTTTTAATCATCACAGCCAATGTGGTCTCACAAAAAATACCCAAGATAAAGTTTACCCACTTTTTTTACCACTACAAGCCTGCTTGGAGCACCTAAACCAAAAACTAGGATGTTTATTTTTGCTAAGGAAACATGAGTGCATGTTGAGAACTTGTTCTAAAACCACTTAGCTCCACAGATACATCAGCATGATAAATACTGGTACAAACAAGCTGAGAAAGGCATATTGGGGGTGCCAGATTGAAGATAAATCACATAATTTGTGGGTTATAAAAAGTAATCATAGGACAAGATGAGATGGAGTGGCATAAATACAACTTCACTTTGCTATTTACAAGGACATTTTTAAAGGCTAATCATTATTTTTCTACAAATTGTCCCCTAGAAGCATAAAAATTAAAATACTACAAAGGATTGAAACTACACAGAATTTCAGATGGGTTTCTTGAATAAACTGTGTTTACTTAGACTCTGATTTTGCTTTATGTTTTTATACATTTGGCAGAGAATTACATCCACTCATGTTTTCTGAGATATAGTAAGTAAAATAAAATCATTTTTGGTTAGCACACTAACCTCACAAGATGATTCTGGGTGTTATAAAGTACTACAATACCATGTAAAGCTATAGTGATGCTATAAACATACTTATATATGTATATTTTAGGGATTTCCCCAATAATTTTTTTCACTTACACTACAGGAAATTGGTGTATATCTCCTGCCTGATCCATAATTTTTTTGAAGTGTTTCCTTATTCGACTGCTAACTACTTCCTGTTATCTCCATTTTTTATTTGGTTAAAATAAGGTATCTGTGTTTGGACAGCTGTCTTTAGGAAAGTAAAGTGCCAATAACATACAGGACTCTTTGAAGTCCTGTGAAAAATTATAAAATACACCCTGGGATTCAGCAGCTTGTATAATTACGTTTAGCAGAAATAACTTGGGAGGAATGTTTCAACTTTATCAGTCTCTCACATCATTGTGGAGGAATTTTGAGCCACTTGTCTTTACAATGCTTCAGTTCATTAAAGATTGTGAGCTTTCATTTATGCACAGCACTTTGACGGTCCTGCCACAGTCAGACTGCGGCCTTGATTCTTTTCTTTTCAGAAATTCTGCTGTAGATTTGCTGCTGTGCTTGGGATCATTGTCCTGTTGAAAGACCCAATTTGGGCCAAGCTTTGGCTGTCGGACATTTGGCTTCACATTTGACTCTAGAACACTCTAGGATACAGAGGAGTGTCACTCAAATCCTTTCCCCTCCATAACTGTGCTCCACAGTTGTTATGAGGCACTTGTGCT
The DNA here is from genome assembly GCA_015106775.1 of Etroplus canarensis. NCBI lineage: Eukaryota > Metazoa > Chordata > Actinopteri > Cichliformes > Cichlidae > Etroplus > Etroplus canarensis. Next base: position 9,604 of record VUQH01045056.1, on the reverse strand, counting down.
GAAATGCTTTGTTTAGCTTTTTCCAAACATGTTGATGTGGGTTATGGCCAAACGTCTCCACTTTGGTCTTGTTTGTCCAAAGGACATTCTTTGAGAAGTCTTGTGGTTTGCTCAGATGCAACTTTGCAAACCCAAGCCAAGCTGCCATTTTTATTTGAGATTTTCTAGGTGTTTACCTGACAGCCTTTCCAAAGAAGCCATGCTAACTGAGGCCTGTAGAGTCTGAGATGTAGCTCTTTAGGTTTTTGCAGCTTCTCTGAGCATTGCATGGTCTGACCTTGGGATGAATTTGCTAGGACATCTACTCCTGGGAGTACTGTAGCATTGTGTTAATATGCACCTGAAAGCTCCAGACCGACAAACTGCTAAAATGTCTGCTTTTACAGAGGTCGTCACATTCCATTTGATTGGCAGCACATGGCTACTACTTAACCTCTTAATTCCTATGGAAACTGTAACTGTGTACTTCTTCACAAGAACTACATCAAGTCCTTTGAATACTTTCTTTTTCACATGACTGAATGTGGAGGTTTGTGTTTTTATGTCATTGGTATAGAAACAAATGACCTTGTTGCTTTACCTTCAGAGGTTTTCCAGCCCTTCCACAGCTCCTCCACAGTGATGTGCTGATCTTCACGGTGCAAGTTGCTGTGTTTGTTGGTTTGCTGCTGCTTCATGT
>VUQH01045055.1:18592-42096 GCA_015106775.1 Etroplus canarensis | reverse complement strand
ATTTACATGACTTGAGAAGATTTAGTGAATAGTCAGACTCAATTTTTTAAATGCAGGAATATAGATTTATTAAGCAATTTAGCAAGAGCCAAGCAACAGCATTAAATCATTTTATATAACCCAAATCAACTTAAATCAACTTTTAGACTTTAAACTTATAAATCAGCTTTCTCTATAGTACTTACTTCCCTATCTTTCCCTAATTCTGCTGGCTGGGCTTGGTTTTAAGTTTGGTAATCTTCTTTTGGAGTTGCGTCCCTTTCCTCCTGTCCAGCCGAGACTTGAGGGCAGGGGCGCTCCTGCTGATGGAGACAGGTCCGATGGGTCCTTGATTCGGTACGGAATCCAAGGGGATCCAGGCACTCATCCCACCGTGTAGCAGGGGGGATTTAAGAGATCTCACAATGGCCAAATTCAGTCCTCAGCTGGGGAACCTCCCTCTCACGAGGGCTGCTGTGGGCAAAGTTGAAGATCCCTTCTGCAATCGGACTTCTCTGGTCTCTGGGCACTTCTTCACAGCACACCTTGACTTACGAAGACTACGACGCTCAAATCCCACACTTCAATAGCAAACAACTCCTTTTATTCTTCATAACTCTGTCTCCCTCTCTGTCTGGCCCTCCAAGGTCAGATGCCTGTTGTTTACAGATGACGCATTCCAACATTCCAGCCAGCGCACACTTCTCTTTTCCTCTCTTTTCCCTTCTTAAAAACGAGGTTATGATTCATTTCAAACTATTTTGTAACATTAGCTGTATTAATTCAAAATGTTACTTGTTCATTTAACTTCAGTTATGATTGAGTAATACTTCAAACATATAGCAGAAAGCACATATAAGGCATATTGGTTATATTTGCATCAGCAGAATTATTTCAGTCTTCTGTGTCTCATCATTACAAACATGCCTTCATGATGTTCTTTCCGTGCAGAGGGCCTAGAACTCTCAATCCTATCGACACTCTATGGGAACTCTATAACTCAGGATAATGAAATAAATCCATGTAGATCTGTGTCCTTGGCTACAGTTGCATAATTGTAAGTTAATCTTTGTAAACAGAAATCTTCATATTAATATGCATAATCTGTCTGTAGGTTTTTTGTTTTGGGTGGTGTAGCCAAGGCTCGACACCCGTGGGTTCTCTCGGCACATGCTGATACATTGATTGCAGTTAACTTAGTCTCTTTATTGACTTTTAGTCAGTCCCTGTACACCTAGTAAAATTACTGGGCACCATGTGTGAAATAAATACAGTTTGAATTTCCCTAGCCCAACTCCTGAGCCCTGTATCAGGATCAGAATACTTTATTAATCCCAGGGGGGGAAATTACATATGAAGCAAGTTCAGCATAGCCAGGATATCGTTCAGTTCAATTGATCTAACACTGGCGAACAGGATAAGCAGCCACACAAAGGCTGTTTTCAAGTAGATAAGTTGTTCTTCTTTCACTTGTGCAGAATTATGACATCTGTCTCACTTCTGTGACGTAAAAGTCAGATGAAATGCGACATGATCATTCAGACTTAGGTCGCTTTAAAAATTTTTAGATACGTATCTGATTTAGGACCACATATGAAAGTGGCCTAAATCCAGTTTGAAAAAATTGGATTTGTTCTGTTTAGACTGTCATAAAATATCAGATATGGGTCACATATGGGCAAAAAAGTTGAAGTTTGGCCACTTATGCCTGCAGGGTGAACGTAGCCTAAGTCTACTAGTGGCAGATCAGCTAATTTTTACAAAAAAAGATGAAACTATAATATTGGAAAAATATGAAATGATTTAACACATAATACAGACATAACACAGAAAAACACTGTACACTAGTTTAGTATCAAAAGCGCTGTATGAATGTGTGAGTGATTTAAGTGCTGGGAAAGATCTGCTGTATTAATAAAGTTCAGCCTATTTAAAGCCAGCAGGGAAAGTTGATAAAAAGTTGACTGTGTGAATATCACAATCTGTCATCATGACACAGGAGAATTTGACAGATTACAGTCATTCTTCCATCAAATTAATGTTTAGATGGGTGTGAGAGTTTTGGCTTTTATTCTTTCAGCTGCAGCCCTGTGGTGTTTGGTGCTTGAATAAACATAAAAATAAAATTTTAGGTTTAGTCTATACGCAAATTTGAGTTGAGACTACAAATCAGAAAAGTAAAAATAGGCGCCCTGTTTTAGGATCAAATAAGACTTACTGAACAACAAAATTAATGTAAAATCGTTTGCAACAGGACAACAGGAATAAAATCTATAAAGTTTATCTAAGAATTTATATTTATTGCTAATGCTAAATGACATTTGAGGCTATTAACCCTTTCATGCACGATGGTCACTACTGTGTACAGCTACAGTATTCAAATGCATTTTTCTTTAATATGCATGTGTTTTGTTGCTATAGTGGCATATCAGCCAATACAGCTCTTAACTGTAGATGTAAAAATTCATGCATGAAAAGGTTAATAAAACTTTAGACCCTTCTACTATCCAAGCACAGAGGTCCGAGGGATCTTTTAGGGTTGGTGACACTATTTTCTGGTAAATAGATTGGTCAGTAATTTTATATCTGTTTGATCTCTAATCTCAAACTTTACTTGCTCTGGAGCAGGTCCACAGCATAGGTCACCCCGACGATATACCCCAGTAAAAAAGGTAAAACACCATCATAGTAATTGAAAACCCGGAGTAAACCATGAAGTTCCCTGGATAAGCACAAATCCAGCTTCATATTACAGACCTCTAGAGGTCACCCAAAGGGAGAAGTTCATTTTATGGCAGTGTCTTCCAGCTACTGAGAACAAAATAATTAGTATAGCACTGCATTACACTTGCATTACAAAATGATTGGACTGCAGTTTATCAGTAAGTCACTACTAGTAATCATTCAGTACCTTTGGCTGCTCCTTTGTATTTTCCCCAAGGGGTTGCCTCATTGGTAATTTGGCAGAAGTTTAATGCTGGATGCCTTTCCTGATGCAACCCACCATGGTGAGAGGGACTTATGTCCCCACCAGGGAGATTCTTGAGATTTCTTAGAATGACAGCATTTTTAGAACTGGAGTCAATTCCCAATTCGTAGCAAATAAGTTTCAGTGCATTCAAGTTTAGTTGCCTTGAATAAAAATGCACTGGAATACTCATTTCCAGTGGGCATTAAACTGACTTTTATCACAAATCTGTTAATAACTTTAATGGACTGTATTTCTTGGGGCAGCTGAGAAGTGAAGGGTGTCAGGATTATTTTCCTCCAGTTTGCACTGGGGCAGTTTTCAGCCAAGTGCAAAGCAGCTGGGATGAGAATCAGCACCTCAAACTCTGAGGATATGGTTTTAATATGGAAAGAAGAATAATGCAGGAGTTGGCACGTGAATTGATTTACTGTCTGGAGTGATGATGTACCAATCTTTGTGGTGAAGAGAGTGCAGAGCCTTAAGGCAAAACTGTCTACTTAGGTTCTCCCCTTACCAATTGCCACAAGCTGTGGGCAGTGAAATAAAGAATACAGTCTCAGATAAAGCTGTTCAGGGTGTTAGTCATCTGGAAAGGATTCAGAGTAGTGCCAGTGCATCAACAGGAGCAAGTTCAAGTGGTTCAGCCATCTGTCTGGGTTGCCTCCTGGACCCCTCCTAGTTGAGATGTTTCAGGCAAGTCCAGTTGGAAGGATGGGGGGGGGGGGCTTGAGCCAGGAAACACAAATGACATGTCTCTCATCTAACTGGGAAACCCTTCAGTGTCTCCCCCCTCTTTTCCTATGACTCAGACCCAGAGGAACAAAAAAAAAATGATAGATGGATGGATGGATGGTTATTTTAAACTGGCTGGGGCCAAAAAAGTGCTGTATAGATTCAGAAGATATAATACATTTTGTTGTATTTTGGGGTTTTTTTGTTCTTTTTTTTTAGAATGGTTTTAGACCATTAGACCATTTAGAAAATCAGATTTGGTCAACAGAAATGATGTGGCGTAAATCTGGGATTTTGGGATTTTCAGTATCAGATCTTCAATAACTTTATTCAGCCTCCTGCGTGTTTAAATTAGGACCTCCCAGTCCTCGATTATTTCTTTGACTTGAAAATCTTTTGTCGTACATCCTGTCATTGCAACACTGAGGCACATTTTAGCTGCTCACTAAAAATCCTGGACTTACTGCTGAAAATAAGTCATGTCAGAAGCACACAGAGGTACTTTTATTTTTTGTAAGTAGTCGCCTCTGTGTCCATAGACATAAAAAATTAACTTCATGCAAAGAGACTGTTTGCATAATATGTTTTTATTAGTGAAACCACACCAGCACTATTAGCCATGAGTAAGCTGTTACTACAGCATACTGACATGGAACTCCTTCTTCTACTTCTATGTTTAATGCTCATGTCCAATCCACACCAGTGCTAGTTTACGCAATCTTTTGCCTGAAGGACAACCTAAACTAATCCACATTATCCTCTTGTGTTTGGGTGAAAAGGCAGCAGTGAACATAGGCCAAGTTAGAGAAAAACACAGTAATCTTTGTAAACATATGCTTCAGTGTTTTATTCTATGTTGCATGTACATGTATATTCTAAAATGATACTGTGCAGTATCTGTCTACATGGCTGCACTGTGTGTCATTTTATTCAGAGATTACAATACAGTGCCTTTTGATCCATTTTGAAAGTATGAGTGAAACAGATGCACACACACACATTATTATGTTATTAACATCACGTCTTAACTTTTATTTGGTCCCTTTTATTCAGTTTTATGTGCTTTATACCTAAGTAAAACATGTATTAAAGTACAAAGGATAGCAGTATTTTCCTTGCTATTATGCTATTTAAAGCATTTTTAAAAAATAAATTCACAAATAAATCATAGATAAAGTAGGAGATTAATAGAGAACCCAGTGTAGTGTCTGGAAATTAAAGACATTTTTCCTTATCTGAAACACAAAATATCAAATTAATTCATCATTGGCCTGTTTGGTAAATCAGCTTAATAAATCAACAATTCATTGATTTACTTTGCCCACAAAACTGAATAAGGTTTGAGTTCACAGAACAAATTTCATTTTAACTATCTGTTAAGGTTTTTTTTCTTGTAACTAATGAAAATATCTTATTAGATTTTTAATGACAGATGCTACCAATGCTCTATGAAGTTAAATAGTAATTAAAAAATTCAAAAGCAAGTGTGTTTGCAAATGAGTCCACATTAAATTCTGTATTTCTAGGCCGTGGAGCATCTAGTCGGGTTTGGGAGCTTAAGAGTGTCTAAGGTATGAGGTATAAACTCGAGGGACTGTTGGGTATTGATGCCCAGCAGCTCAGACCTTTGATGATGGACAGGGGGAACTTTCAGCGTTTTATCAGTGAGATAAGCGCACCCTGAGGAGCAAAGTCTCCAGAGAGGGGAGACTGATGATGATGTATGAGATTTTCTTACCTAAATGCTCTTTTGAAGTTTGCTGACCTTTCCCTCAGACTCCGCCTTATCTTAAACGATCACCTGTTTGAGATGAGTGTTGCCCTGTCCTACATACAACCACAGAAGAAGGATCAATATTTGATGTTCTTTACGACATTCAGTAAAAGGATTCAGGATATGAAATGAAGAGATGACACTGGTGCCTGAGGTGTCTGTAGCAACAAATCCTCACAAACAGTAAAACAGACCAAGATTGCCTGGATCAGCGAATGCTTTAAAATCTCTTTGTGCTCAGTGAGAGGTGAAAATATATTCTGTAACTCAGTTAGGATGGAATAAGCATGAATACCTTAGGTAAAAAGTAAAAAAAAAGTACTTTGATGCCATATAGCCATGTTGACTGCACAAATGGTGAAAGCATGAAGAGCAGCATTAGAACCTGTCACAGAAAAGGCTGATCAGCTTAGTCCTCAACAATGACTTTGGTGTTGATTTTACTCAATTAATTTTGCTCCTGTTACATCTATTATTATTTTGATTTCCACCATTAGAGTATGTAGATGTACACTACCAGTCAAGAGTCTGGACACGCTTGGCCATACGCCACTATGGCCAAGTGTGTCCAGACTTTTGACTGGTATTGTATGTAGATGTGCTTGAAATATTCCTACATTCAATTATTACCTGTTGTACAATAGGACTTCCTCAGGTCACATAAAATCAATATAAATTTCCATGTTCTCACAGAGAATGAGCACTGGAAATAATGAGCACTGAAACTATATAGTTCTGTTCAAATTAAAACCACCTTATCTTTTTCTTCTTCTTCTTCTTCTTCTTCTTCTTCTTCTTCTTTCGCCTGCTCCTTTTAAGGGTCACCACTGCAGATCAGCTGCCTCCATCTCACCCTATCCCTTGCATCCTCTGCTGCTAATCAACTATCGTCATGTCTTCCTTTACTACTTTGTGAACCTTCTCTGTGGTCTTCCTCTTTTCCACCTACCCGGCAGTTCCATCTTCAACATCCTTTGTCAAGTATATCCACTACCCCTCGCTGCACACGTCCAAACCATCTCAGCCTTGCCTCACTGACTTTGTTTCCAAACTGCTCAGCCTGAGCTGAGCTGATGTACTCATTCCCAATTCTGTCCATCCTGGTCACTTCCAGAGAAAATCTCAGAAACTTTACTTCTGCCACCTCCAGCTCCACCTTCTGCCTTTTATCTGTGCTGTTATCTCCAAACCACATATCATAGCAGGTCTCAGCTCCATTTTGTAAACCTTCCTTTTCACTTTTATTGTTATCTTTCTGTCACAAAACACCTTTGATGCTCTCCTCCACCCTGCCTACACTCTCTTCTTCCCCTCTTTTGTGATTTGTTTGTGGCTTTGGATAGTTGACTCGTGGCTTCCTCATACAATACCACAGTTCCTCTTCTCACCCTCATCCGCTCTAGAGCCACAAAGACACAGTGCAACTCTTTCTGACCTTCTCTACACTCTTAAAGAAAACATCACATCTCTACTCTTTCTCAGCGTGAAACCACACTGCTGCTCACTGATCGTCTGTAGTTGCTATAGGTCTACACAGGTCAACGTTCTTGAAAATTAAAACCACCTTATAGTGGTTACTCTTAAACAACAAAATGTTTTGAATTCTAGTAAATTCTTGCTGGCTCGATGAAAATAATTGGCACGTGCATAGTAGTTTTTCTATTTCTTTTTTAGCTTCCAAATATTCACTTAATGTGAACTAGAATAGAGGTTAGTAAAAGTTTGCAGTTTCTTCCTTCTGAGCGTACACTGAGTGTACACCACTTTTCTTTTCTTTGTGGAGTTTGTATGTACTCCCTGTGGAAGAAAATGGGTGTATATTTGTCTGATGGAACTGAAACCTGGCACCAAATTATCAGTTTCATCTGTAATAGAGAACAAAAGCTGTGGTCAGGCTGAATGCATCTCATCTCACAGCTGTGGATGAATCATTGGTGTGTCCTACCAGAAGGCTCTGAGTACCAGTTCTACACTCACCCACCAGTGGTGGCAGACTTACATAAAACTGAGGAAATACAAAGTAAATGTCACAAGATATTAGATCCATCCGTCCATCATCCATCCATTTTCTTTCACTTATCCAGTTCAGGGTCACGGGGGGCACTGGAGCCTTAACAGCTGAAAACTGACGCATAGTGTATTGCTAAATTAATCCAACACTAATGCAGAGAACTGCCGAGAGGTACTGAAAGGCTTCTCGTTTTTAACTGGTTTCGAGAAAATATCCCAAAGGGACAAAATAACAAACAAAAAACAGACCTAACTGTTTCCCCATTTCTAGTTTATGGTTTATGTTCTAGTATATGGTGTTTAGTGTATGACATTGTCATGGCACTGCCAAGATGCTTGTTTGTTCTGTGCTTTTCTCCCTCCTTCTGTTGGTGTCCTTATTTAATCTCCTTCTTCATGTGTTTGTCTGTCCCTTAGTGTAGCAACTCCCTACCATTTTTGAGGTCCTGCAGCTCATACATCTGCATCTTCTCATGATCATCAAGAGAATTTCAACCTTGGCTCTCCTCTTAGTTTTCATCAAGTCATACAGTATATCACCTCCTGTGAAAGCTATACACTAAGGCCAGCTAGTTTTCTTCCATGTGTTAACAGTGATTCTCTCTGTGCTTCAGATCTTCAGTCTCTCAGTGCCTTGCCAGCTGTTAGACTCTATTCATATCCGAGTTTTTCCAATACATCTTTTAAATGACATACTGCTGAAAAATGAATAACCAAGTAAATCAAGTAAACAATGCATCATAATCAAAGTAGAGTCAAAGTATGTATGTGGAGGAATCAAGATAGTTAGTAATCCTGTTTTGATTTCAATAGGGAAATGATTCAATTCATTTAACTCCTCTGTATTAGAAGAACTGAAAGCCAGCACCCAGGGACCAATTCCAGCTCTAAGCCAGTGCCTCATTCAAGAGCACTTTAAAAGATGTTACTGAATACAAATGTGAGGAAATTGATTTTACACCTCTGCCTCAGGTCATTTGGCCAAATATGGAACTATCTCGAGCATTAACTATATCTGTCATCACTAATTTTCACCTAGGAAAATTCTGTCTGACTTGGTACTACAGCTAGTCTACATCTCAATATGATTTTAAAAAATGTGTCATGGTACACTAGAGGGACTCAAAAGGCAGGACACAGATGTTTAAAAGTTCAAGGGTGTTTAATGACAACACAAGGTTTACAATTATCCAGAAAATGTGAGAAACAGAATGAGTCAATACACGCTTCTCTGAACTTAAATGGTTTAGTTAAGGGAACTCTCCAGTTTCTCCACACTAGGGTTTCCAAACAGTCCAGGGGTCCAGAGAGAAAATCTAAAGGTCTGGGACGTATGTGGGAGAGAGAGCAGGTCAGGTAAGCACACAGAGAACCAGCTATAAGAAGTAGCAGAGGACTGGAATGAATATAAAGCACAGGTTTGTCCACAAGAATACAGAGTAACATGAAGGTGGCCTGGCTTACTACACAGTAAGTAGGTAACACTCTGGCAACAAGTGGGAAAGAGGACCAGGGTTACATACTGCAGGTAAGTGGTTACATGAAACAGATGCTCTTGCCAGACTGCTCCTCAGCCACGCCCACTCCTGAAACTGGGTAGAGTTAATGTAAAACATATTCCTACACATACTGACAGATGAGGAAAGGTAGAGCTCAAGGGGAGAGAAAAGATGGAGGGTGAATCAGCACCTAGAGGACAGGGGACTGTGGCAACTTGTTTGTGTAACATATAAATCAATAGCCAGATGACATGTGCACTGTAACCAGAACGGGGTTGCTTTTTCCTAGACACCTGTTACTTCTGATCGATTTTGAACATTTGATTTGTATCACGTTTCTTCAAGTCACTGATGTGATTGACATATTTGCTGAAAAATTTATTTAGTTAGCTTTCCAAAAAGACAACTGAAAGAAGTGGCACCTCGTATGGTCTTCTGCTGCTGCTGTAGCCCATCTGCTTCAAGGTTCAAAGTGTTGTGCATTTAGAGGTGCTCTTTGGCATAGCTTGGTTGTAATGAGTGGTTATTTGAGTGGCTGTTGCCTCCCTACCTGCTCAAAGCAGTCTGGACTTCTGACCTCTGACATCAACAAGATATTTTCGCCCAGAGAACTGCTCACTGGATATTTTCCCTTTTTCTGATCATTCTCTGTAAACATTAAAATTGTGCAGGAAAATTCTCCTAGATCAGCAATTTCTGAAACACTCAGACCAGACTGTCTGGCACCAACAACTTCCCTCCCCATTCTGATGCTCAGTTAAAACTTCAACAGGTCTTCTTGACCTTGTCTACATGCCTAAATGCACTGAGTTGCTGCCATGTGATTGGCTGATTAGACAAATGCACTAGCCAGCAGTCAAACAGCTGTACCTAATAAAGTGGCTAACGTGTATATTTCCTAAAGATTGTTGAAAGTGTAATAATATCTTTTATTATGTGCCTAAACTCACCAGTAGTACTGAAATTGTGATTTCTGAAATCCCTCTCTATATAAATATACCTCTAAACAGTGATATGTCTGTAAAGCTGTTAAATGAATTTATATTTTGTTTTGATCAATGTATCAGGCTTGTGTAAATACAGGTGTGACCACATACGTTAAAGCATGCATATTTCTGTCTCACATTTTGTCTGGGCTGGGAAAGTCAACACAGGCATGATAAGTGGCCTCCTGAGGCAACACGGCCCATCAGTCTAGACAAAAATAGGAGACTCTCTATTTTGGCTCTGTTGTGCCGAGCTGCCTGTGTCAGCATGATAGGCACAGGGAGAGAGTAATGCCAGCAATGATGATTTCTAAGTGCATACATTTTAAATTAGCATGCTCATATGAGCCACTGAATAACTATAGGAATAGTGCAGTTGTGAAATCGAATAATGCAAAGTTACAAGGGGCATTTTCCACGTGTAAAAGTTCTCAGCTCAGGGTATGTGCTTTGTGAGCTTTGCATCAGTGTATCTTGATTGCATAGATCATAAATATCCTAATATATTATAGAGCACTTTGAGACACGTGCCTTAAAAAAGTGAGGTTAAACCAACATTGTATATCTAACCTCTGATACTGACAAGACGTTTCCCCTGGTACAAATCGACTGGACAAACCTAATTCCATGTAAAAAGGATTGTCTTCTGAGAGATATTTATCCTCTCCCAGAAGACAACCTTATGACATTATGTGTAAGATCCTGAAGGAAAAAAAAACTCAAGAGAGAAGGAGAAAGAAAGCAGTGTTGAAGTCTAGTCCAGGCCCTTCAGTCAACATTGGAGATTTGTTCCATGCAGTGACAGATGTATTCCACACTTGCAGTCACCTCATGCAGCAGCTCACTCAGTTATACTCAGTAAATAATGACTTTAACCTGAAAGAATGGGGCACCCTTCAGCAGATGCGAGTTATCAGCTTTGCATGTGCCAGACAAAAAAGAGAATAACAACAAAAAATCTGGCCAGCTCAGCTGGCATAAGAAAACAAATTCTGCACGTTTGCTGTGCAAAGTATTTTAGACAAAACAAAGCTGGTGGTAGATTTGGATTTGTTCGAGTTTGGAAGATGACAGGATAAATTTCATATATTTTAATGTGCATAATATGTAGAAAATTTTAATATAGGTAGAATAAATATAACATCCCTCCTCAGTATTTTTTTCTTTCAGTGTGTTTTAAGTTAGAAGGATTTATTGTGCTGTCCTATCATATCTTTGACTGGTTCCTTTATGAACTGCTAAGATTTATTTTATAGACACTGAGCTATAGAGGCCCACATTTTTGTGTCTCTTCAAGCCCTTGCAGGTTATGTAAGGTTCACAATGGATACAGACAGTATATCAGAAACAATATGAAGGCGAGGAATTATCCAGTTTGTACCGATCACACAGATTTATTTGCATGCAAATAAGTGGAATAAGTTGCATGGAATCTCAGATTTCATGTCACGTTGTACTTTCAGTGGTTATAGGTCTGGTGAATGTGCTCTTAGAGAAAGGCATTAAAGGGGATTAATCACAGATAAGTGTCTGGCGCTGAAAATAAAAGCAAGATTAAAAGCAGCCACGAAGACAGAATAAGGTCCTGTATCAGTTTTAAAGTTTAGGAGACACTGTAATCAAAACTTCATCCTAGACTGTTTTTCTACTGCTTCATGAACGAACCCAAAAGACCTCTGTGCTAGGTCCCACAAACAACCTACGACTTGGCATGGCATGCATCTCATCAGCTTTTCATTATCATTTTTTGGGGATCTACAGGCACACAATGTCAATGGGCCATTTGTCTGCCATAGCTCACAGGCAGCTTTCTGTGGGAATCATTCTGGCAAAGATTAGAATCCAGCTCAATGTAGTTCGGGGGGACATTTCAAACTTCCCGACATTCACTGAATTACTGATCCAGCAGTAAGATGAACTGCAACAGATGTTAATGACAGACCCCAAATTGAACAACTTGATCAGTGATCCCAAATACCCTTTTTGTGACAGACAAGCTCTATAGCGTGAGGCAAAGCAATAATGATACGGTTGCTGGGATGAGGTAATGTACTTACTCAAGACAGCTTAGAGTATGTTTGTGTGGTTACCTGGAAAATCACCAGTCTTTGTCTTGACTCAGAGCGTAAAAATGTGTTTCGTATTTTCATCTTTCAGTCCTTTTAGTGCTCACTATTTGCCATCTACAAATAATTGTAGAAAGGACTTGGGTGTAATGCCCACACAAAACAAATAAAAGTGGTAAAGAAACAGAAAAAATTGTTGGCTTTTTGCTGTCACCCGAGTGGTTTTTTTTTTCACATGGTTTCTGTGTAAAATATATAGACTGTACTCTGTCAGATAATGCAGCACAGCAACATTGCAGTGATCACATTACCTTTATTTTTACACAAAGACTTCAGTATTTCTAAATTAAATAAAAATGTTACACTTATTAATGAAAGGATTATGTCACTTGTGCCACATAATTTATTCATTCATATACAATCCAGAAAAGATGAGATATTTTATAAAAGGCAACAAAAATGTGAACTATGTTATTAACATGTACCTTTCCTAAACTGACAAAAGCACAGTGAAAAGCTTTTCAGTTTTTTCTGACCAACTTAAATGTATTTTGTAAATTTAAACAAATTAAGAATTTGATGTCTGCAACACACTCAAAAAAGTTGCAACAGAGGCTTGTTTACCATTGTGTTACATAGCTTTTCCTTTAAATAACACTTTTTTATTGTTTTGGAACTGAAGAAACAAATATTGATTTGGAAATTTTGTCCATTCTTGTTTGATATAACATTTCAGCTGCTATCTCAGTCTATCTGAGCTCAGGCACAGAGAACTCGGCAGCCTTTCTGCCTTTCTGATGTATGGCTTCCTCCTTGCGTAATACAGTTTCAACTTCCATTTCTGGATGCAGTGATGGGACTGTATTAAGTGACAATATTTTTTTTGAAGAGCATGACAGGCTCCTAGATCACACACATTCATCAGTGGGCTCCCACCTTACCCTGAGATGCCTCCAAATTCTCTGAATCTTTTCAAAGTATTATGCACTGTAAATGTCGAAAGATCTGAAGTCTCTGCAATCTTGCATGGAGAAATGTTCCTTTTGAGCTGACTGAAAATTTTCTGATTAATTTTGGCACAAAGGGGTGAGCTTCAGCCCATTCTTACTTGCAAAGACTGAGCCTTTGATGATGCCTGCTTCCTATTAGACAGTTTAATGTGGTGTTTTCCAAACCAGTGTTATGTGAATACGCTTGCCACTTTTTATTCTTATTTTAAGTCTGTCTGGGGGTGGGGGTGCAGCTATCAAATTATAAATGAATTTATTTTTTAAAAATCAGTTAAGTTGGTCAGAAATACCATTGAAACCATCCTTTCTTTGTACCTTTCTTAGTTACATAAAGGTTGAGGTGAATTAACATATCACATATTTTTTCTTTCAGAGCATTGTCAAAAATATCCCAACTTTTGGAAATTGATTTTGTAATGAGCAGACAGGAAAAAAATAAAAGTCTTGGGCAAATTTATAGGTTATTCAAATTTGTAGTGCAACATGAGATGATAAAATGTAAAGATCTACTATGCATGATCTTATTGATTTGAGGTTCATTTTAACTGATAATTCTATAATAATGCATTTCAAACAATGTTGTGGAGTATTGCAAAAGTAAGGCAATGATTAATGAATGATATTATTTTCTACAGGAAGTGAAAAGGTTAAGTAATACAAATTTGTTCTTTTTAAATGTCTAATAGATTTTTTAAATGTCCCCAACATTGGATAATGCAAGTCTTTTAACCCACCCGTCAGAAAAATAGAAATCCCCTAAATGATTGTTTGCACAGAAGGTACTATGGAAAGGAGAAATAATGTGATCATTTATTTGATGCATTTGTGTTCATTTTTCATTTTCAAAGGTTGATCAGCAACAGTATCCAGCTGCTGGTTCTGAACACAGCTGCAGCTGCTTTGCCTGGCTGTGGCGGGTACAGCTGTTGCTGGGTATGGTTATTGTCTGGATCTCGGCTGCTGCTGTGGTTCAGTTTGTGCTGCTATTGATAAATCCAGATGTTTCTATTTGAACCTGATGTGCTTCTATGTCATATGTGTTATCAATACACCCCAAGAGGTCAGGAGAAAGACAGCATATTGGCACTCTGGCTTGGTCAGAGCACAAATATAAAGCATAACCTGCATGGCTGTAGAAGTATTCTTCCAATAGCTTATTATATATTATATTATAAAGACAGAGGTGCAATTCATCCAATTTAACTCTGTGAATCACATGTCTGGGTCATCCTTGACAGAAGGCAGATCACTGGAGGTGCATTCATCACTTTGCCTATATCCAGTCACCCTCTCACCAGCATGTTACTAATTTTACACAAATCACTGGTCTGCTTTTTATTCCACATTGGAAAGAATTTCTGTGTGTAAATCAGTAGAAATTATAGAAACTGGTTAAGCATTAACATCTTTGAACCAGGATGCCATCCAAATAATGAATGATACAGGCCTGTGTGATGCAGTCCTGTGACAATTAAAATCTAATGATTTGGAATTTTAAATGTGGCTGACAGCTGTGCCAGTTAATACAGCCATCAAAGGCCTTCTTAGTGTTTTTCAGCTCACCCACTGCTGAAATATGAAAGTCTCATGTGCTGAACAGATGTATAAGGAGCAAATACGGCTTTAGTTTTTCATTTGGCTTAGAGGGATGGACTAAAGACAGTAAGGAGAAGAGTGTCACTCTCAACACCAAAAGTGACATTTAAAAACTATTTTCTATGGATAGTCCTTAGCTAAGGTAAGCTAAGACTTTTTTTTGAAAACATACAACAACTTTCTTAATCTTCTCATCTGATTCTTCACAAGCTGATTGCTGCAATTATCTTCCTAAAGAAAGAAACGTATTACACAATAGGAGAAAAGTTTTGCACACTGACTTCTTCAAGAGTGAAGTTGGGCACTTTTTGTTCCTGACTTTCTTTAACACTAAGTGGCCATTAGAAGATCTCACAAAGCATGTCCAGTGTGAATCCAGAAAGTAGTTTGCCCTTTACGTAACAAAGAAGAAAAACTAGGATGTGTTGGATGAGATTGCAGTCTGTCTGAGTTTCATTGCAGTAGACTGCTCCTGAGACAGAACCTCAAGCAATATTCACTTTTTTTTACTAACTTTAAGTATTATCTCTCCAACACCTTACTGGAGCTGACGTGCACAAATAGGAAAAGGGCTTTTCTAACTTGTCCACTACTGAAATTTTTGTTTTTGTGTAAGGTCTTTTACGTAATTTAATATCTGTCTGATCATTCAACCACAAACCTGCTTGATATTTCAGTGTATGACTCCAGCTTTTGACAATATCCTTTGCTTATACGAAACCCTAGATTTATACCATAGGAACCTTAAAATGAGGTTTAAATGCTCCTGTACCTCAGGAAAAAAACACTCAGGAATGCAAAGCCTCATGGTGAGTCAGTTACGCACAATAAGAGCATGAGGAAAAGAGGAGAAGGACTGTTATTAGGTAAAAGGCCAAGGTGCAGTACTATGTGTACTATTTTCAGCAAGGTGGCTCCAAATGCAGTCAACTTGATTTCTGTTTGTCACTTTTCAGAGCTCGGACAAGATATGTCACGAGCAAAATTTCGTTTCTCCATAATGTACAAACAAAATGCATGGATTATCTGAGAAAAAAAGAAACTTTTAACAGATTTTTTTAAGGAATTCAAGGCTTTATGTTTTGGGCAGCCACGGCCATCCACTAAACCATATTTTCAAGTTTCAGGTTGCTTTTTAACTTTGTACTGTTTAGGTGTTGGTCTTCATTCGCACACGGATTTACAATAATAGTGATTTCAGCTCGTAGTTAAAAAAAAATCTCAAAGCACCATTTGTGGAGTAACCTGAAAGATATACTCATCTCATCATCAGTCCATTAATCCCTGCCTTTTGGATATTGTATTGTTCTGGCTGTGTCCCTATGTTTTTAATGTCTTTCTCCGAGTGGCTCCAGACTGAAGGTAGAGGGAGATTATAGGTCTCTGGAGTGACATGGGGCTCAGTACATCCTCTTAAGACAGCCTAAATGTACTTAATGGCAATATCTTTTGAATCTGTTTAGGAAGGCCAAAAGAAAGACAATGGAAAGGTTATTTAATTTCAGTTTTTCTATTTAAGAAAATACTTTATCCAGCAATTAAAATATGTTAAATGGCCATTGCAACCATTAGTTAAAGCACATATTAAATAAAGCAGCCTGTAGGTACAATAATGTACCATTATTCTGTGGAGTATACTGACTCGTTAGATAATTCTGTAGGTTTCAGCAACAGATTTTTTTTTTTTATAATTTCACCTCTGTACATCACCACACTGGAGTTTAAATCAAACAATCAAAATGCAAACAAAGTGCAGACTTTCAGCTTTAATTGAAGGGGTTTGATAAAAGAACTGCAATAATGGTTATGAGTTATAGCCATTTTTAAGCACAGTCCTTCACTTTCAGAGGCTCAAAAATAATGGGACAAGCTAACATAATTTTAAATTTTAGTATTTGGAAGAAAACTCTTTGTAGTCAATTACTTCCTGAACCCATGGGCATATGGACATCACCAAATTCTGTGACTCCTCCTCTGAGATTTTCTGCCAGGCCTTCACTGGAGCTGCCTTCAGGTGCTGCTTGCTTGCTGGTCTCTGCCTTCAGTTTTGTCTTCAGAAGCTGAACAGCATGCTCTCATGGGCTGAAATCAGGAGGCTGGCTTAGCTATTGAATAATATCCCATTATTTAAAAATATGTAGGTGTATGTTTTATCCCTGATAGTTCTTAATAGATAATTTTTTCAAAACTTAATCCCTTTTTTAATCCCACAAACATTACTCTGGAATTCAGAAAGACAAATAAATAAGAAGATGGATAGGGAAACAAACAGGTCAGAAAATACGTATTTAATCAAATAGAACAGTTTGGGATAGAGAATATAAAAAAAAAATAGATCTGCTTTATATCCAGTTGTTTGTCAGATTAAAGGAGGCTGTGATTCTCCCCCAGAGGTTTGATGTTGTTGGGTCTCAGCATGGATTCAAAGGAATAGCAGTGAAAAAAATTGCCGTCCACTCTCCCAATAGATAAGTTGTGTCAGCGCTTCCAACTTTCCCATAAGCTCTGATTGCAAGAAACATATTTGCACACAGGAACCAGCAGATGCTTACATGTCACACACTCACCCACATGCCTTTAGAATTTCCACTCGGCTAATCTGTCTTCACATAAATAACCCCACTGCATGCCGCTGTTTATGTTGGATGTTACTTTCTCCCCAGTTGTGCTTTCTCAAATGTTTCCTAAATCGACTGCTTGGGGTAGCATTTTCTTCGGTGGTGAGATAAGTACAAAGATATCTAAGTAAAATAAGCAATACTACAATTTAACAATACTTATTTACAAGAGAAATTTTTACCTTCCAAACAGCAGCTGTATAAACCATTAAAGTATCAGTACATAAATGCCCTTGAAGTACAGTTGTGTGTAACAGAAAGCATCGTCTTGATGCATGCTCAATCATCCAGGTAAGTAACACCTCAAAAGTAGAATCAGCTTTTGAGGTTTAACAGAAAGTACAAGTTTTCATGTATCGGGACATAAAAGAAACCATCTGGTCCTCAGCAGGTTCTAAAATCAGTTAAATACAACCTGAGATGAACAACAACATGTGGTAAATGACACTGTCATGATTTATTTCACAAAAACTAAGCCAAAATGTGGAAGCAGTGTGTGGAAAATTAACTAAACCCTTACTGTTTCCATAGCAGTTATGTGCTATCATCAGCCAGAATGAAGACGTCTATAAAAGCATACGTTTTTGGCAGTTTGCTGGTCTGAAACATTCAGGTGTGTTAACACAATGCCAAAGAGGAAAAACATCTGCACTAATCTTAGAAAAGCAATTGTTGCCGCCCATCAATTTATAGGGACATTTCCAAACAGTCTGAAGTCCATCAGTGTCCATCAAAGATTATTCACAAGTGGAAAGCATGCAAGACAGTTGGCAATCTCCTCAGCAGTGGATGTCCCGGCAAATTCACCCCAAGGTCAGACGTGCAATGCTCAGAAAAATTGCAAAAAAGCCAAGAGCCACATCTCAGAGTCTAAAGATATGTTAAATGTTAAAGTTAATGATGGCACAATTAGAAAAAGACTGAAGGCTTGTCAGGAGAAAGACTTCTCTCTCAAACAAGAACATGGCAGCATGGCTCAGGTTTGTCATAATGAACAGCTGTATGTTTGGCAAACACCAAACACAATATGTCAACACAGACACCTCATACCAACTGTCAAGCATGGTGGTGGAGGGGGGATGATTTGAGCTTGTTTTTCAACCACAGGGCCTGGGCACCTTGCAGTCACTAAGGTGACCATGAACTCCTATGTACTGTATGACATCTGTACATCAGTTAAAGATTAGCCAAAACTGTGTCAGGCAACAGGACAATGATCCCAAGACCCCCAGCTAATGTACAACAGAACAGAATGAAAAAGAAAAGAATCAAGGTGTTGCAATGGCCCGGTCAAAGTCTAGACTTCAACCCAATTGAAATGCTATGGTGGGACCCTAACAGACCTATGCATTACCAAATGCCTGCAAACTTCAATAAACTGAAGCAACGTTGTAAAGAAAAGGGGTCAAAATTCCTCCACAGCAATGCGGGAGACTGAGAAAGTCATACAGAAAACAATTCCTTCAAGTTATTACTTCTACAGATGGTTCTAAGAGCTACTGAATCACAGGGTTTACTTAACATTTCACACACTGCTGCTCCATTTTGGCTTCATTTTTCTTTACTTAATAATTACACAGAGCAATCTGTTGTATATGTTTAAGCAGGAAAACAGCATTTAAATGCTGTAGTTGTTTTTTGGCTACTTAATAATATCATTTTATATAGATAGAATTTAAAAGTCCTCATCTATCATAGCATAGCAGAATGAAATTTACGATATTTTCCTTTAATAAAATGTTTTAGAGTCAAAGTAGAAAGTAAATTAAAACTAAAATGCTTAAGGGAAGTGCAACTACTGTATTCTGGAATTTTTCTGATTTTCTATTAGAGATCATAAGAATAACAGAAAAGTTATAATACCAGGTTCATGTTTTATTGAAATTATTTTTTAGATTACACACAGCTTGAAAGATCAAGGTTCAGGTTCTTCCTCTTTGGATGATGTAAGAGTTTCTGTGTTCTGTGGAAAGCTTTCAGTCTTCAAACAGCCGCTGCTTTTTGAGTGATACTGAGTGTGGCATTAGTTTTAAAGTGTTTTCCAATGAAATACAGCGGGAGTTTTATTCACGCAGAAAACAACGTGATCATATCTCGGAACAGATGTTTTAAAAGACAAAAGTTCCAATAACTTGACTGCCTAGCTACAAAAAAGAGAATACTGCTTTCTTATTGTGGGTACTGTGTTGGCTGTGGTAGGCGGTCTAGTACAATATATCAGGCCATTAATCAGACACACTTCAAGGTACAGTCAGTATATATTACTGATTATTTCTTGTACTTGTGAATCAGTTTAAGTACTTATCTTGGCATGTGGGTGATAGCCTTGTAAACTGCAACTAATAAAACCCTTCAGCGAGATGACTGTGTATCTGATATTGTACAAGGAATGTGAATTTGACTTCAAAAGCAAAAATTATTGGGATGTTTTTACACATAAATATTCTCATTAGTAGATTTCATTTTATATCCCAGAAGTCTTACGTGTGTTCTTTGGTAATGTTTGTCTCATATTGCTTTATTGAATGGCAGGAGGTTTTTAGCCCTTTTAGTCCTGCACTTCATTCAGGAGGCTGATGAGCTTTAGTTTATTTGCACTTTTGTGCTGCTGTCTTAACCACAAAGGTTAAGATACTGTAATTAACTATGAAGGTTAGGATGAGATTAAATCCCAGCTGAAGGCAGTTTGTCAGGTAAACATGCTGCGGAAAAATTAAATAGAGTTTTTTAACCACACTAGTGATGCACACTTCAGCTGCTTTGCCACTCAAAATGTTCAGAACTGTTAATCCCAGGACTTTTTCTAAAGGAGCAAAAAGGTTTCTTTAGACTGTTAGACCTCAGATGTAAATTTCTGCTGTGCGCTAAAGATCCAAAAGATTAGACCAATTAGTCTGCTGACATTGACTGCTTTTATTACATGTGAGACTTTATAAAAAAAAAACAAAAACATAATGCCCAGGTTATGTCTTAGCTGTCTCCTTCTTGTTTTTCTGCTGTGTGAGCAGCAGGACTGTGTGTCTGTCTGACAGGCGGTATACACACAAAGAGCAGCCACAACAGACAAGTCGAAGTCTTCTCTTTGGCTGCATTAAGAATCTGGAAATGTTGAGAGGTGTGTGGAAATTATTTCTGCTTTCGAGTGTAACTTCTGTAAAAACATTAGAAAATATAGTTGTATTTTTCTTTTTTATATTTAATGGCTTTTTTTCTGCCCCCCCCAAACTCCCCACCTCTTGCTCACTCTCTCTGTTAGTCTCACATGCTGAACCTAGTAAGACAGCCAAAGTTTAAATGTTGGATTTACAAAAAGCATCCAGCAATTTCTGTGGTACATCAAAAAGTAAGCAACCTGATATTTTCTTTTTTACCAAGTATTGGAGATGACTATGAGATAACTGAGACAGACTGGTTTAAATGCTGCTGATAAGGTTACTTTTTTTCTCCAAAAGTACCAACTTATGAACAAAGACTTTTGGGGGGATAAATTAATTTCCCCTGAACTTATTTTAGATCCTGTTGTGGAAAGGTCCCTCCAAAGATTTTTAGTCCGTGGGAAAAGTTCCTGTGGTTGGGGAAGTTGGGAACAAATGAAAAGATAAACCAACATAAAGTGTCTGACTAAGGTGTTGGATCACTATTCCACAACAAACTCACAAGTGCCCACGACTCTTTTGTAAGGTGAACATTCTTTCAAAAATATTTCCTCATTTAGTATTTTGATGATGGTGGTTTTGTCTAACACAAGCTCTCCCTCAGGTCCTCCACTGGGTTCAGATTTGATGACTCTGAAAGTCAAAATGTTTAGTTCTCAGCATGGAAGCTTAATGTTGAGGGGGTTTTTTTTATTATTGTTATTCTGTATTTGTCTGCATATTTAAAGTCTATAAAATAGATGGGATTCACTGATTGAAGACTTTTACTGTCGAGATTTTAATGGCATTCTGTCCAGTAGTTGACCATAGTAGTGGACTGACCAAGAAACAGATTCACAGACTACTGTAACAATGCCATCCCTAGAGAGCTTGTGTAGCTAATATAGTATCTATTAATAGACATTTAAGCAGACTGCACTATGCTGGAGGCCAAAGGATTAGTAATGTTCTTTACAATCCATTTCACTGAGTGAATCATTCACAGTTGCGTTATTAAAGGCTCCATATAAAGAAACTGATTTTGGAAAAAATTACACAATACTGAAAAAGAATCTCCTGTACTGTACTGTACATCATTCTATATTCTATGTATTATAATTCTATACTTTAAGTTTTCTAATAAAGGAATGAACTGTACAAAAATGCAATGAAATGTCAACAAAAGCCTGGAACCATAATGGCCCAAGTATCTTACGTAAGATGGGATCAGACTCCCATGACTGTGTGAGAGCGGAAGAGCAGGCCATTACACAGGATGAGTGCGTCTGAAGCTCACATTCAGCTGAGGAAATGGTCTTGAACATCTCAGTGGCTAATTGAGAGCGTAGAAATTTTTAGGTACAGCCTGGTTGTTTTTGTTTGAGCAAATGACCTATGGCACCATGTGATAATTGGAGATAGACAAAAAAAAAAGCTCCCACGTTGTCTTTTCTGGATAAAAGAGCAATTTCATGTTAAAATAACAATAATACTATTCACAATAATATGATAAGACCTGCCAAAACGCTCCCATTACCCAGTGATCATTTCTGTTTTGTGGTTAGTTTAGAACAACAAAACTGATGTTGAAAGTAACTAAATGGGACCTATTCTTATCTGTAGTTACTTAACAAAGGAACATGACTGTGTTTTTTGAAAGCTAAAGCACAATTATCGTAAGATGACTTTTACAAAATTGTTTTGGAAGGAACACGTAACAGTTCTATCAGGTCTTTGTGTGCCTGTACAGAAGGTGAACAGCATTATGTAACAATATCTCTATAGAATCAAATGAAAGCGCTCTTTTGAAAAACTGCTTTTGAACTTCAATATTGACATATCTCTTGCACTAACCTCAAACAATTACTCATTGGAATTCCTGTCATAAATACTCTATTAACATAGATGTTGATCAAATACCACATTAAAACTTTGCAATATTTCAGAATTAGAATCAGAATTAATAAAACACTCTAATTCTGATTCTGAAATATTGCACAGACAAATGTGAAAACAATTTACATTGTGTGGCTGTGAGGTTTATTTTGTTTGGATATTTCTCAAAGGTAAGGGGAGGGGCATTAAGAACATTTTTACTATATATAGTCTTGTGAAAAAGAAGGTTTTCACGAGACTCTATGCAGTCATAGGAAAAAATTAAGTACATGCTTACTGTCTCCAGGAATTAAGAGGGTAAGTAGGAGGCAAGTGTTGCTAATCAAATGCACTTATTAATTGATCATCATTTTGCTCATCAGGAACGTCAATCTTTCAGGTCAATTCGTGCAATTCTTGTGCAATTTTCAGATACATTGCAAAAAACCTAAAAGCTACATCTCAGAATCCAGAGGCCGCAGGTAACATGTTAAATATTAAAGTTTGTGACAGTGCTGAACAAGTATGGCTGGTTCCCTGGAAGGTTTGCCAGCAGAAAGCCTCTTCTTTCCAAAAAAAACATGGAGGTACAGCTTAGGTTTGTAAAGCTGCATCTGAACAAACTACAAGCTTTTGGAATCAAGTCCTTTGGACAGATGAAACTAAAGTGAAGATTCTTTGCCATAATGCACAGCTCCACATTTGGCAAAAAACAAACACAGCGTATTGGCACAAGCAGTTCATACCATGGTGATGGAGGGGTGATGATTTGGGCTTTTTTTTACAACCACAGGGCCTTGGCGCCTTGCAGTTGACAATGAACTCCTCTGTATACCAAAGTATTGAGAGTCAAAGGCGAGACCATCTGTCTGACAGCTAAAACTTGGGTGAAATTGGGTCATGCAACCGGACAAGGATCGAGTAAACCAGCAAATATACAACCGAATGGCTAAAAGAAAAGCATCAAGGCATTGCAATGGCCCAGTCAATGTCCAGACTTCAACCCAGTTGAGAGGTATAAACAAATGCCCGCAAACCTTAACTGAAACAACTCCATGAGCTTCTGTTGACAGCTAAATAGGTCAAAATTCCTCCACAACAATCTCAGAAACTGATCAAGTCATACAAAAGAAAGATTACATCAGGTTAGTGAATCCTGGGGCTCCTGTGAAAACTTTTTCCCCCGACTGTATTGAGTATGTGAAGTTTTTTTATATTTCAAACTTAATAAATTGGTAGGTGTAGCTTTTATAA
>VUQH01045055.1:4204-18562 GCA_015106775.1 Etroplus canarensis | reverse complement strand
CCCTTGAAGGTCCACCAACTTGAAATTTTTTTTTTTTTTTTTATAAAAGAAATCAATGCTCCGACCTTACTATTTTAAAATGAAGTGTCTGAGCTGAATAATTGGGATATGTCTTGGATTAAAAGAAAAACTGTTGCATATGTCTGCGGGCTCTTTTTTAATCATCTTGATTTTTAATAAAGCTGTACCTAAGATATAACCAGGGAGAAATTACTTTAAACAAAAGCATCTGCACTCAAGTTTTCATTCTCTCATCTATGTAGGTCATGATTATAAATCTGAATGCCCTGTTTACTGAACCACTGATTTATCATCAGCCCCGAGACCACACAATGCCATGCAAAAGCACATATAAACTTACATAATGAACATATTATAGCTGACCTCTTTGGCGATGCCGTTCAATGTCATAATTTTAGTCATAAAATAAACAGATAATTTAATGTTTTGTTTGATGTCACCTTTGTTAAACTACTGTTGTCCAGGAAACAAAAATCATTTTTTTATATTTACTCTAAAGAGAAACACAAGTTTAAATCAGAAGGTGCAGGCCAGTTCCATTGTTTTTAACAGACAGGTTTGCAGGTGCTCTTTCTTGGCTCCACTCTATGTTAGAGTCACAGAATATGTCAAGTAGGGATCGTGATGAACTCAGAGCTACTGAACTCTGTAAGGTGCAGAAGATATAAGCCAGACAGAACAAATATTTGCATCAAGGCAATTTATCAGAGTAGACATTCTTCTCCTGCATGAAACCGTATATGTCTGTCACAGAAATATTATATACACTAAAGCTCAAGATTACATTTACAGTTGCAAGAAAACCCTTTGGAAACCTTTGGAATTACAAGAATTTCTGCATTGATCATTTATAAAATGGGCTCTGATTTTCATCTAAGTTAGAACTATAGACTAGCACAAGCTGACTAAAGTGAGAATGCACAGTTCTGCTTTACTGATCTGATCACTTACAGAGTAGTTTTGGAAAAGTAAGGGGTGGATATAAACCGTAATTCAGTCTGAACAGCTTTCACAGAACCCTAGAAATATTTTTGACATGCACAAAAGTGGAGAAGTCTATGAAAAGCATTTGTAGAACTGGGCGCTCATCAGGCTATAATATATAGATACAAAACTAGAAAATTTGGAAACTTCTGCACACAAAATTCAAAATTGTCCCAAAATTTTTTTTGCAGTTTCAGGGAGAGGTTGAATGATATAGCAAGAAAAAAAAGCCACAGAATGCAAGCAGATTAACAACAGAACAGATTTTAAAAATTAAATAAATTCACCTCAAGGTCACTCCGTGCAAGTTTCAGACAAACTTCAAAAAACTTAAAAGCTACATCTCAAATTCCAGATGCCGCAGGTAACATGTTAAATATTAAAGTGTGTGACAGTACTGACAAGTATGGCTGGTTCCCTGGAAGATTTGCCAGCAGAAAGACTCTTCTTTCCAAAAAGAACATGAAGGTACAGCTTAGGTTTGTAAAGCTGCATCTGACTAAACCACAAGACTTCTGGAATCAAGTCCTTGGGACAGATAAAACTAAAGTGAATATTCTTTGCCATAATGCACAGCTCCACATTTGGCAAAAAACAGACGCAGCATATATAATATATATTGAAATATTTATTTAAATGAATTGTGGGGACACAAGCCCCTCTCACCATAGAGGGTTGTGCCCGGTGTAAAACCTCTGCAAAATTACCAATGTCTATCAATTTGCTGTGGCGAACCCTTGGGGAGAATACAAGGGAGCAAGAGAAGGTGCATTTTTTGGGATGGCCAAGAGTCCTGATGATAACCAGCTGGAATGCTGTGGCATAACATGAAAAGTGCTGTTTACTTAAGACATCCCAGAGACAATGATGAACCATTGCAGTTTTGTAAAGTAACTTGAGGGACATGGCAGATAGTGGGTGTTGATGCAAAAGGTGTCATGGTTTGCATAAAATAAGAAAAAAAAGAAAAACTAAGCTTTTATTTTATTGATGACAGCGTCAAAAGGACATAAACCCACAATGGAAAACAGACTGAAAAAATCCAATAACTCTTGGAAACAGCAGGGAGCACACAGAGAAGGAACACAGGCACTGACAATGGGGAGACAGGACTATTTATACACACTGAGGGCTAATGCATTGGAGTGGACACTGCTGTGTAATGAGAGACAGGTGGAGACATCAGGACAAACAGGGAAACACAGGCAGAAAATAAACTTACAGCAAGACACATAAGCAAGCTAGTTAACAAAAATAAATAAATAACAGGAAATGAACAATGGCCAGAATTAAACTCAGAGAGCCCTGAGGTATGAAAACAAATACTTAAACTGAATTAACTAATACCAGGGAAAGAAAGATGAAGAGAAAAACTGGACTAAATAAACTCAAGAAATGCAAACAGTAACTCTAATTTAAATAGAGCAAAAATCAAAGGTTAAGAACCCTACAAAATGAATGGAAAACAAAACCCTAAAAAAAGCTGAAAACATAGACCCAACCAAAAAGTAACTGATAATAAATTACTACTTCTTCTTCTTTTAGCTGCTCCCATCAGAAGTCACCACAGTGGATCATCTGCTTCCATCTCACCCTGTCCCTGGTATCCCTTTCTGTCATACCAACCCTCTGCATGTCCTCATTCACTAAGACCCTCCTCTGTGGTCTTCCTCTTTTACCTCGGTCTGACAGCTCCAAGGAATTCAAAACCATGGGAAAAACCACCACAGACCATAACAAAAGGACATTCTGTGAGCTACTGATTGTGTCTATCTTATTTTTCAGGCTTTCTTATCATTAAATGTTCTCTTATTTTTATCTTGCATATAATGAGCATCCTCTAGCATGTTTTTTTTAAATCTAGAACGTCATCTAGTAAATCATGAGCCTCAAAACCCGCTAACTAGAATAAACCAAATAAACAAATGAATAAAATAAAATTATCTGCATTTGTGACTACTCAGTTAATTCAAGCTTAAAGATGTCTGAGACGACACAAGAGAAAAAATATTCTAAAAGGTTGTGAATTTCCCTCTATTTTCCAAAGTACCAAAGTGTCAAACTCTACATATTTCAAGAAGATGGACCAAACATTGTTGCATTCATTGTTTAAATTCTTTGGCAGGATTTCTTTCTACCTGAGATAAAAAACACACACACACACAAAGTCTGAGCAGCTCTTATTGAACCCTAAGCCGGTGAGTAAAAGGAAAACATCATAGAAATTATTCGACCTGACTGCTCTGGCTACTGGAGACACAACATGCATTCCCATGATTCCTGAGCCCAAACACACAGCACACAGTTGAGGATGGTGAACAGAGCTGTCATGTCTCTTTATCAGTCAAGCCTGAAGATGTAATAACAGCACAGAACATCCTTGGTGGACATATTCAAAAACAGGAGATGAGGGTAAATTTGGTTCCGTCCAGCATGGAGGGAGACATCCTTTATGCTGTCATTGAACCCCCAAGATAAGGTAAGGCTGTTGTAGAGGGGCTGGACTGATAGTAATCTGACACATAACACGGCTCCCATGGGAGGAAGAGGTTTAGCTGGTCAACAGAAGCCCACATCATCAGAAATTACTCATTCTGTGATTCTGGTGGGAAGATTAACAGAAGGGGACACAGGGGATCACTGAGAAAAGTGCAGGAAATTTTAGGACAGGAGCTCCAGTTTGCACCACTCACAATATGAGCTCAACTGGAAATGAAGGAGAGCAGATCTGAAAGGGAGGAGCAATGTGAACACAATACAGATACCCATCCTTACTATCAGCACATGGATCAGATGAGGTGAATAGTTGCCAGATAGCCGCAGCCAGTTTGCAATCATGTGCTTTCGCAATGGAAACTGTAATATTCAGTTTACATTATGGGTCACCTGGAAACTGAGGAAACATAACTAAAACAGAAGCAAGAAAGTGAGAGTGGAGAGAAGGGCAAACATGGACATGAGAGAGAGAGATGATGGTGAAAAGGCTGAAGACGACTTTGGTGATGTTAGGCAAAAAAGCCTTCTATGACATGCGTTTTTCTTTTGTAATTCCAGGATATTTGATCCCCATTGAGAAGTGTGAGACTGTCTTCACCTTCATCTTTTTGTTCCCTCCAATGTGCTTGAAGTTCCTTTATAGGAATAACTTTGAGCCTAAGTTTTGAGACATAAGTGCCTCTGAGATTTCTGCTTCAAAAGAAAAACACTCAGGGTGAATAGAACTTTATTGTTCCTCATAGCACTAAAACATTACATTAAGCAAGAAAATACTCACCAGGAGTTTCCTGAAAAGAAAATGAATCCTCTCTGCAGCATTAGATGTATTCAGATCTAATCTTGGATTTTAATTGTTGCAAACTATTGTAATTAAAACATTTTGTTAACAAAACTTTAACTAAGTTTAGCCATTCAACATGTTGTCCTTCTGATTGCACAGATTTAAAAACACAACAACAAATCAGGCAACACCTCATTTTGACATTATTAATCATTAACATGATAAAGGATTTCTTGCAGCTTGAAATGTGATTGCAAAATACAAACATAAATTATTCAATCCCGGTGCTTCTTTGAGAAACCCATTTCAGCTAAACAATTCTGTCAAGTGGGTTTTTCTCTAAGCTTTAACAAAAACAACATTCCAATATGTTTGGCAATATCACAGCAAAATTACATTTACAGCCCTTTAATTGAAGTTGAAATTATACTTACCTTGTAATGTTGGGAAAAAAATATTTCACTTACCACCTTTACTGTAAAGAGTAATTTGTGGGACTGTCTTCTTATAGGACCTCAGAGGTTTACTATTTTTAATTTAAAAAAATAAAAAAAACATTATGTAACACATTCCACCAGAGTGTTGCAGCCCTGTTTTGTGACTTTTGAGTGCTTTCTGAACATGTGGCCTATAAACAGAGGTAGAACAGTGGTGATGTGGAGGTTGTGTAAAACATCGGGAAGGGCTTGATTCTGCACTGCAAAAAAATACTTATCCATAATGCTGCCATCGCATGTTAATTAAGTTGAAAAATTAAAGTTTGCATAAAAAAAATCTCCAACAAAATATAAAGAAAATATAAAGAAAAGCAGCACTAATTAGATTTTTTGCGCATTTTGATCTAATACAATGTCGTGTCATTGCAGTTTCAAGAAAAAAATGTGTGTGATTATCTACTTCAGGATGGAAACACCTTCACTGAAAACTTTCCTTGATCATTGAATGTCTTGTTTTGTGTGTTTAAAAATTGTCTCCATAACAAATAACTTAGGTGTCTCGTTTTTTTGCAGTGCATCCGCTTTACGCACACGGTCTGAAATCTGACTCGAGTTTAAAAAGCCCTGACAGCAGACACAACTCAGAAAGCGGTCAGTTCCTCTGTGCGCGCATCAGGTAGCTCCATATACGGATTGGAGAGGCACTTTACAGCCCCTCTGGCACTGGATCTCGCTGGGGCGCGCAGAGGGGCAGTGCCATGCACACTTCTGGCAAAGTGCTGCTCCTGAGCGGAGACAACCAGTCTTTGGTTTTCAGCCTCCCTGCTGACCTAATGATGGGGACTTCTGGAAACAGCACCATGAACCTGAACGCGTCGGATCCGTTCGCCAGAAACGAGGAGGTGGCTCAAATCGAGATCATGGTCCTGAGCATCACCTTCGTGGTCGCCGTGATCGGGAATGTGAGCGTCCTGCTGGCCATGTACAACACAAAGAAGAAAATGTCGCGGATGCACCTTTTCATCAAACACCTCAGCTTGGCTGATCTGGTGGTCGCCTTCTTCCAGGTGCTGCCTCAGCTGTGCTGGGAGATCACCTTCCGCTTCTACGGCCCAGACTTCCTCTGCAGGATTGTGAAGCACCTCCAGGTGATGGGGATGTTCGCGTCCACCTACATGATGGTGATGATGACCCTGGATCGCTACATTGCCATCTGCCACCCGCTGAAAACCCTGCAGCAGTCCACGCAGCGCTCGTACATCATGATCGTCTCCACGTGGATTTGCAGCCTGGTGCTCAGCTCTCCACAGTACTTCATCTTCTCCCTGAGCGAGATCAAGAACGGCTCGGACGTCTACGACTGCTGGGCGCACTTTTTCGAGCCCTGGGGCGCGAGGGCGTACATCACCTGGATAACCGTGGGCATCTTCCTGGTGCCCGTGCTCATTCTCATGATGTGCTACGGGTTCATCTGCCGCAGCATTTGGAGAAACATTAAATACAAGAAGAGAAAAACCATGGCTGGCGCCGCGAGCAGAAGCGGGCTAATTGGGAAGAACTCAGTCAGCAGCGTCACGACTATATCAAGAGCCAAACTGAGAACTGTTAAAATGACGTTTGTAATAGTTTTGGCTTATATTATCTGCTGGGCGCCGTTTTTCACGGTGCAGATGTGGTCTGTGTGGGATGAAAACTTCCAGTGGGCTGGTGAGTGCTGGTGAAATGAGCCTAATGCTTATTAAATGTCACAATTCAGACTGCTCTGAAATTATATGAATCATGCCCCCTAAAATAAGCCAAAATAGACACAAACCCTGCGCACCACTGACGCATTGTAATTTAAAAAATACAATGCGTCATGGGTGCGCAACAGCCTTTACGCACAAACGCATTTGGGACAGAAAACCACAAATGTGTGTGGCAATACTCATTTTGATAAAAAGGAATAACAGAACAAAGTTGTCCATTGTTTACCAGCCAGTTCAGGGCTATATAGCAGAGAAACTTAGACACACACACAACTAAACTTTACCAAATAACAAGATGAATCTCATATTCTGTACATGTCTGTCTGCAGAGCTTTGGAAAGCTTTTGTCAAGGTAATTTGTCAAGCTTGTGTCTCTGTGCTTTTCCTTTTATTTCCACTTGTATGCACCTTCAGTATCCTGTCTATAAACTTCTCTCTCCTTCCTTCCCTTTGTTATCTCTCTGTCAAAAAATTGTTGTCTGTCCTTTTCACAGTTTTCACTTCTCTCTCCCAAGTATATGAAAGCAATTTAGTAAAATTGGACATGCCTTATTCATTTTATCCCAGTGCTTGATGTTTAATTATTTTAAATTTAAATTTTAAAAAAATGTGTTAGGAATATTAGTAAAATCTGTTTTGTTTGTGTGATTTAATTGAGCCTCTTTACACTTTAATTACATGTGTGTGTGCTGTAAATAGTTCTGCTTGTTTCAATGTAATCATCTCAGTTTTTGTCTGGGTTGAACAGCATGGGGACATAATGCTGATGCTGTTGTGGTAAAAGTGGGCAGCGCCTGCTCTTCCTGTTGCTTCTCCCTCACCTTCTTTCTTTTTCTCCCATAGCTCTCGCTTCCCTTACTAATGTTACCCTTTGAAAGACATAGTCTTTTCCCTTTCATCTTTGCCAGTAAAGAAAGTAAGCCCAGGGTCAATTAATATTCAAATGTTACCAGCAAGACAATTTTGCAGTGGAAATAAAAATAAAGGGGTACCTTACTTTGAGAAGGATTTCAATCTTTTACACAAATCAAATTTAATGAAAACCATTTCAGTCTTTTTTTGAAAGCCAGTAGCAAATCAATTGAAAATGTACTTTCAGCTGCTCCCTTGTATTCTCTCCAAGGGGTCATCACTAATCCACATTGGTAATTTGGTAGAGGTTTTATGCTGGATGCCCTTTCTGATGCAATTCTTAATGCTGAGGGGGGCTTGTGTCCCCACCTGAAACTGAACCTGAGACCTTTCACTTGTAAGGTGAATGTGTAAACCACTACACTACGGGGTACACTAATTGTAGAAAATCAGTGAATGTTAGTAAATGCTAGTGAGCTAAATCACTCTTGAGAATCTGATCATTATCGTGGTGGATATGACAGACATCCAGTTTTCAACATAGTGTGATTTCACAGGAAATATTCACCAGCTTAAGTTTGGGGGAAATGAACTGCTTTGAACTATAAGCAACTAGTAAAATTCTTGATCATTTTATAGATTTTATAGTAATGAGAACATGATTAATTCCTCCAGTTTCCACATAAGCAATGACAATCCCTAGGCTGGCATGCCAAGGCACAAAAAACAAATCAACAAACAAACAAAATAAAGTTGGAACCATGGAAGTCAGTGACTACAACAAGGTTCCTGGTTCGATTCCAGTTGAGACCGCTGTCTCCATGGAGGGTTGTGTTAGGAAGGGAATCTGCCAAATTTACTGATGTGGGTTAATCCACTGTGGCGACCCCTTGGGGAAAAGCAGCTTGGGAGCAGCCGAAGGTACATTTTAGTATATTACTAGATGTGGACATAAGACTTTTACTACAACTGTTAGTACTTTTTTAGTACAACTATTGTTTTTAGCCTTCTTTTCTTTTGCATCTTCATTATAAGGCAGTGGTTCTCAAGTTGTGGGGCAGGTCCCACTGGTGGGGCACAGAGCCACTACAGGTCAGACAGGAGAACCAGGTGACAAATATTAAGTGAAAATAAGGTGAATAGATAAGGTTTTTAGTGTAAAAAAGAAAGAAAGAAATGTTTTCTGATGCTATTGTACTGATATTATGCACCTTTATTAAAGTAAAACGCCATATGGAGCCTTTTTAGTGACTGATAAAATTCTGGGGTGTGGGACGTGCATTTTTGTGTGGTGTGGGGCACAAACTTTTTTCTGCTGACATTAAAAGTTTCAGAACGACTGTTATAAGTCACTGTTTGTGTAATTTTAGGCACCAAAATTTCTTGACAAGGTTTAGAAAATGATCATGGTCTGGGTGAAAATAAACCCTTTTGCAATGTCGACTTCTCCTCCCTGCAGCAGATTTTCCTCCATTTTCTTTTTACCACTGTGAAGAGTTCCATGACAGTGATGACATCCGCATATCTGCCTGTGATCTAATGGTGTCTATTTGATATGTAGAGGAATTCCTACAGAACTCTATCAGACTAACCTGAACACTGAAAAATGAATCTGAAGGTGTACCCAGGGTGTTAAAATGTGTGTAGACAGGGAACCGCCCTTCACTAATATTAAGAAAACAACACTTGATTCCAGATGTCCAAAATAAGTTGGATTTGCAGAAGATTTTTTAAATATTTTTTTGCATAACTTTGTAACTCTCTGAATTAATGTATTTGGCAGTTTTATAATGCATTTAGACACCAGAGGAATTGAGTTAGATGGACATTTTTGCAGGCTGTACCAGATGTTTTGCTGATTAATCATCATTTTGCTTTTTTTCTCTCTCTCTCTCTGTTCTCTAGATTCTGAGAACACAGCAGTGACTCTGTCTGCACTCCTTGCCAGTCTCAACAGCTGCTGTAACCCATGGATATACATGATCTTCAGTGGCCACCTCCTCCAGGATTTTGTTCACTGCTTCTGCTGTTGCCACAAAATCAATACCGAGTTCAAGAAAGAGGACTCAGACAGCAGCCTCCGTAGAACGACTTTGCTGACTAAGATGACCAGTCGGAGTCCTACAGGTAGCACTGGCTACTGGAAAGAGTTGGATAATTCTCCCAAATATTCCATTCAGGCAGAGTAAACATATATTTGGTGCCATCAAGATACACATGAATTGCCAACTCATCTTAATGTCAGATATGAGTGACAGGGACTGTAATGACTGAAAATGATACAGAAAATCAAGCTTTTTGTATGGGACATGTGAAACAGAGTATTGTGGTGTTGACAAAAACAGAAAGTATGGACGCATTACCTGGGGCTTTTAGCCTGGATTCCATGTGCATACATGCTTTTTTCTTTTTAGATAAGCTCAGCAAAAACATTAGAAAAGCAAGAAAAAAGCCAATACAGGCGGTTGCTACATTGTGCTCTTGAATTTAATCATCTTCAATATGATAGTGTGTGACAGCCTCAAGCAATCAAGTAATCAAGTTTTGCAGATTTCAATGTAAATTCTTATTTTTTATGAGAGAACGTTTTATTCCAGGAATCCTGATGCTTTCAACGGTGGTTGTGCCTCCCCGCAGTGCTGCCGAACACCCTTTCCTGTTAGAGTGTTTACAAAGATAAAACCCATGTAGCAGCCAAGATGTGTGGTGGTGAAAACGATTCTTCCAGACCACTCGTTTCTAAGTAACCAAGGCAGTCACCTCATCCTTTGTGTTTAGCTTTCCGTTTTGTTGTTTTTCTTAGAACCACAATTTAGTGGCTTATAAATCTGAATCAGACCATTCTGTTAACCTGAGGGGGAAAAGCAAAATAATCGAAGAAAAAAAAAGAAAAGAAGAAAAATCATGTGGGGTTACATTTATCAGATACTTGTGGTTATATGTGCTTTTACGATTTGTTCAAAGAACTGTTTCATGTTGCACAAGGCAGCCTGTGATGTTATGGGTTTCATTTCTCCTCAGGAGAGGTAAATGGGATTCCCTTCAAAATTATTGCTTTCTCTCTCTCTCTCTCTCTCTCTCTCTCTCTCTCTCTCACTCTCACACACACACACACACACACACACACACACACACACACACACAGATGGTGGACCGTGGGCTTAGATGAAGTGAGACTGACAATAGCTGGATGAGTCAACCCACCTTGTTCCCATGTCTTTCATAAAATCTTGGGGAGAAGCTCATGCATTCCACACACGTCAGCACACTTCCTGATTTTCTTCTGACATCCTGCACCATTGGGGGTTCTGCGTTTTGGCTTCATTTGCACTCCAGACAAGCAATTTCCAGCACATTAATGTGATGTGCAACACCATAATGGTTGCCAGACTACAATAAGTATCCCCAAAAGAATAGCTATATTGCATCAAGACTGTATATAGTTATTGTATATATGTACGTGTACTGATGTATGTAAATTTCAATTCAGGTTTTATGTATTTGTACATAAAAAAACACTTAAATGTCTGTAAGTAGGAGTAATATATATATATAAATCTATTGATCATGAGTTGTTTGTCTCTACTGGCTTGCCCAAATAAAAAAAAATCTAAATATATTATATTGAAATATATATATGTTGATGTACTAAATACAACATTGTCTTTGTTTCTATTCTCACAATCAAAACATGGAATATTAAATTGTTTGTGCCTCATGAAATTGGTGCACAACCATGGAAATTTATGTGTTTTTTTTACTGAAAATTGAGTGTTTTCTAAAGTTATGTCTCTTGCCAATCTAAGCACTTGAAGCCCGCCAAGCTCTGGGATTATGTAATAGCATGACCTTTCAGTTAAAAAAGTAGGAATGGGAAGTTCTGCTAATGAAGGGCCTTTTGTCAACATGTTGTCCACCCCCATTCTGATGGATAATATATGTTCCAATAGAATGAATAGTACCTTATAATAAAGTAATAAATCATTACATTAAAGGGTCATTTTAACTGGGAAAAGAAATTTCTATGTTTATTTGTCGCTTGATGAGGTATTGAGACACAAGTATCTGTAGGATTTCTTCAGTAGAAGTGAACAAAATTCTTCTCATGGAATTTTTAATTTGAAAAGAATCAATTAGGAGGGAGGAAACTTATTTGGCTTTTGCGGGAACTTTGATAAGAATGTCCATACTACTCTCACGGGTCAGCGTAACTTAGCATTAAGACTGAAAGCATGGTGAAAAAGTTTTCTTGACTATATTTTGGGTTGGAGTAGTAACTTTTCCTTGCTGTGAGGTTACTAGTTATTGGAGATGCCAGTTGATTGGATATGATGCATTTCAACTTTTAAAGCTGTTGATTAATGGATTTTGTTATCTTAGCAAAAAGGCAGGCTAGTCCAGTATTTATGATACATTAACCAGCTGTGAGCTATACTTTTGTGTTTATCATGCAGACTTAAATGTCACTTCAACCTTCTCATCTACTGTAACAGCTTCCACTCTTCTGGGAAGGTTGCCTACAAGTCTTTGGAATGTGTCTGTGGGAATTTTTGCGCATTCATCCAGAAGAGCATTTCTGAGGCCAGACTCTTGCAGTCAATCACAAATGTGTTTTGTGGGGTTGAGGTTTGAGCTCTGTGCAGGACAGTCAAGTTTTTCCACACTGAACTAATTCAACCTCGACTTTATGGATCTTGCTTTGTGCACTGGGGCACAGTCATGCTGGAACAGAAAAGGGCCTCCCCCAAACTGTTCCCAGAAAATTGGAAGCGTAGAATTTTCCAAAATATCTTGGTAAGCTGAAGCAATAAGATTTCCCTTCACTGGAAATAAGGAGCTCAGACCAACCCCAGAAAAGCAACCCCATGACATTATCCCTCCTCTAAACTTCACAGATGGCACAAAGCAGCAGCAAGGTCATCAGACTGTCAGATAAAAAAATGTGATTCTTAACTCTGCAGAGCACATTTCCACTGCTCCAGAGTCTACTCCATCTGACACTTGGCATTGTGTGTGCGGTCTGAATGCAGCTGCTCGGCCATGAAAACCCATGCCATGAAGCTCCCGGCACACAGTTTTATGTCCGATGTAAATACCAGAGGAGGTTTGGAACTCTGCAGTTATTGAGTCAGCAGAGCATTGGCAACTTTTACACACTATCCCCTTAGCACTTGGAGATCCTGCTCTGTAACTTTAAGTGATCTGCCACTTCATGGCTGAGTTGCTGTGGTTCCTTCCACTTAGCAATAATACAACTTACAGCTGAACATCCAGTTGTTCTTTTACCAGCAATGCATATGTGCAAATGACATGTCTCCCAACAGGATCCACGTAACAGAGTTTCAATTATTTTTAGATTTTTTTAGTAGAATGCTGTTCCTGAAGACTGAATTAAAAGCTTGTAAGTTTGTATCTAGAGTAAAAATGATACTCTTTGTTTCTGGTACAATTTTGAAATTTAATTTTTTCATGTCTTCAGCACTTCAGCAATATTTCTACAAATTTTCCAGACAGATATCTCAAAGTCAAGCCAAATAAAACCAATACAAATGAAATGGCTAGATAGCAGTAAGTGAAAAAATATGTTTTGTTATTTGCACTGACCCTTTGGTCATCCATTAGAGTCCATCTGGGATATAATTTCAGTTGACTAGTTCATAATAGTAATAATAATAACATTGCCTGATTGCTTAAGAAATTATATTATTACATTATTGTGTGATGGCAAAAATGTGTCCCTCCTCTTATGAAACTCAAATTGTTTAATAAGATATTGCCGTGATATAAGTCTATCCAACAAATTATCATTCACTTTGTCACATTTGAGCAACATTCTTAAAATTCCTTTGCGTTTACCTTGCCAGCCACATTACATTGCCACTTAGCAACTGGAACAAAAATGGAATCTGCTATTGCTCATCATGCCTGTGGATTGTGATCCTTTTTGTAGTTTCTAAACACCGTATCTAAAACCTCCAGATGCAACATTATCCTCTAAATTAAGTTTATCTCTAACCATGTGACTTCAAAATGCTAGGGTCTGGTGGTCGCATCACACATATACAAAATGGGAAATCCATATAGGAATTTTTGACACCTTTAACACGACCTGATTAATTGTAGAAAGATAATTGCTGTAGGTTTAGTTAACACGTCTCAAATTCCCAGCCTGCAATCTGAATCTCATTAGAAATGCTGGTCATGCTAACAATACAAGGTCATCACTAAGAGTCCGTCCATTTTCTTCTGTATGTCAAGTTCAGGGGCGTGTGAAGGCTGGAGCTTAACCCAGCTGCCATAGAGTGAGAGGCAGGGTACAGCCTGGACAGGTCACCAGTCAATCACAGGCCTAACACAGAGTGACAGACAACCATTCATGCTCACATTTACACCAGTGGCCTATTTAGAATCACCAATTAACCTAATATCCACTTCTCAAGAATGTGGAAGGAAGCTGGAGTACCCAGAGAGAACCCACACAGGCACAGGATGAACATGCAAACTCCACACAGAAAGGCCCCAGCTAGGTTTTGAACCTTCTTGCAGTGACATGGTAATAGTAACCACTGCATCACGTTGTGCCACCCTCAGACAGCGTCCAGATGGAGGAAGTCATCAGCGACTAAGACTGAGCTTCTTCACAGGGTCGTCTTACTTTTAGAACTACAACTAGTAGTATGGCCATAAAATACCTGTACAACACAGATTTTTAACTCAAAACAACAGATTGTACATAAAAAACAGACATAGCTTTGCACACACTGGTTTGTAAAGCCCTGTTTGGAATGAGAGGGTTAAATGTCATCAACAGGCATGAGGACACTTATGATTGCATTAAAAATACTTCAAAAGGAACCAATACTACCAACCCAGTTTAACTTTCTTTTGTGACCAGTTTTAAGTTTTAAATGCATAAAAGAAACACATACATCTAATTATTACATCAAGGCTTTCTGACTTTGTCAGGAACCTCTATTTCAACAAAATTTAAAAAAAAAAAAAAAAAAAATTCAAAAAATTATAAAGTGCTCTGGTTGAA
>VUQH01045049.1:0-17768 GCA_015106775.1 Etroplus canarensis | reverse complement strand
CTACAAGAAGCAGAGGTAGAGACAGGCTTACTGCGCCAGACTTCGTTGTCTCTGCAGGAGTCTCTGCACGGAGAGCAAGAGAAAAACCCCATCGTTACAACCAAGCTGGAGGAACTCGAAGCCCAAGTTAAGAAAGAGGCCAGACCAAAGAAGCCCCCCAGGCTGCTGAAATTATTCAAATAACTGGCCTCAACATGATCTATAAGGGGACCAACTTACATCTGAACAATTCATAATAGGAACAATCAGGCAAGCATTATAATAAGGGCAAAAAATTACATCTGAGGAATTTATAACGGGATCAATTGGGCAAGCATCACAATAAGGTCACCAAATTACAAAAGAAGATTAACAATTGGCTGAATCAATCATTCTTCTTCTTCTTCTTCTTCTTCTTCTTCTTCTTCTTCTTCTTTCCAGAGTGTTATACATTTTACATTGTAGTGGTGGTTATATTAGCTTCAAAGTGTAGAAGAGATCAATCATTGCTGTTAAAAGTAGTAGAAATGTGAACCTTCAGACCAAACCATCAGCCTAACTGTACATACACTGTCATTACAGAGGTCCCTCCTCCCAGTGAGTGTGAGGATCTTGATGATCTTGGTGGTCCTGATGTGAAAGCAGAGCTTCCCTCCCATCTCAGCATCACTAAAGATGTTATGGAGCGCTGCATTCATCTGCTGTCCAACCCCAGCCTCATAGTCCGTCTCAAGGTTCTGTGTCTGCAGTTTTATGTACACTGTGTGCACAGTTATTGGGCAAGTTGCATTTTTGAGGATTAGTTTTGGTATTTAACAACAACAGTGCTCTTGGTCAATCCAAAATGTTCATAAACTTCAAACCTGAATATTTAAGGAAGTGTAAGTGAGGTTTTGGTTTTTGTACAAGAATATCTGTATGTGCACAATTATTAGGCAACTATTAGTGTGCAGAATTGTTACAAGCGTGGTTATCCTTTCCTCTTAGATATCCCCTTCCAAACAAGCCATACTTGTTATGCCTACACCACAGAGACATTATGTTTTTGGGTTGTCTATCTTTCCATCCGCCCGTCTGTTTGTTAGAAATTTTACAGGAACTGACTTTTTGCTGGATCTTTACCGAACTTTGTTCAGTTAATACCTACGATTGGAAGAAGATCAGATAACATTTCTAAAATTGTGGGATCAAAGGTCGAGGTCACATAGGGTCATCAGTGAACATATTGTTGCCACCATAGGAGCTGACTGGGCTGCTAGATCACTCCCAATACTTGTATGGTTAATCACCATGATGGGTAGAAGAATTTTTGAGGTCCATCTGTCCATGTGTCTTTACTACATTTATCACCACAGAACCTGACTTATTTGCTGGATCTTTTCCAAACTTTGAGCAGTTTATACCTGTGATGGATAGAATATTTCATAGCATTTATGAGATTATGGGATCAGAGGTCAAGATCGCACTGGGTCACATTTAAGATGGAAGCATCCTGGCTGAGTTCTAGGCATTTCATTCAGTCTTTTTCTAATTGTATTGCCATGGCCTGTAGAGTCTGATGTGTAGCTCTTGGGTCTGGCCTTTGAGTGAATTTGCTGGGATGTCTACTCCTGGGAAGACTGTAGCATTGTGCTAGCATATACCTGAATGCTCCAGACTAGCAAACTACCAAACCTTCTGCTTTTATAGCGGTGTGCAAACGGCCTGATGATTCATTGCATCAAGTGCATTTGATTAGCAGCACCTGGCTGCTGCCTACCCTCTTAATTCCTGAATAAGCAGTAAGGGTGTACTTAATTTTTCACGAGACTGCATAGGGTCCTGTGAAAACTTTCTTTTTTACATAACTGTACATGTGCACATGTTTTCATAAGACAGGTAATTGTTAAGTATGTGTCTTGGTCCTAAGGTACTGGATGTGCTTGAGCTGTGTGTGCATGTGCTGAGTGAGAGGGAAAATGAATTGCTGCCCATGGCTCATCGCTGCTGGCCAGCACTCCTGCAGAGACTCACAGCTGATGACCCATTAGCAGTCCTCAGAGCTTTCAGGGTAAGTAAAACAAACCTCTCTTTTAATTAAATGGGTTGAAATGATTAAAATCACCTCTCCCTTTTTAGTTTTTTACCCTTGTAATGTTGAATCAGTCAAAGATTGTATGCAGCTATAGGATCATCTCATTAAGAAGTAGCTGTCACGTTTACCTTTTAATTGTTAGCAGTTCTATGAAAACTTTTAAAAATATATTTAACCTGTCAGCGAAGAAAAATCACTGGGTTGTTTGTGAATTTCCTTCACAGAGCTTGCTTTTCAAGCTGTTTTAGAGAATCACAAAAGAGGTCTTTCTGGTGAATGACGATCAGTTTGTTTTTCAAAGCTCAAGTGTCAGTTGGTTCAGCTTGTCAGTGTAAATTAGTCAACTTGTCAGCTTCTGTCCTCAGGTGGGCTATTTTTTTGTTTTTAGTCATATTTTCACAGATGAGTTGACAAAATCAGACATAACAAGTTTGTAAATAGACATGTAGTCACTCAGGGCTGTTGGCTAATTGTTTCATCAGCTACATGTGGCTTTTGGGTATATCCAAGCTTTGTAAATACTACAGTTCATTGAGGGGTACACAACGGGAACATTTTATTGACAGTTTGCTGCTTTTATGCATTGCACACCAGGTGCTGTGTGTGCTGGGCGAAACGTGTGGGGATTTCCTGAGGAGGAGGGTTTCTAAAGAGGTTCTTCCCAAGCTGAGCTCCTCATTGGCACGGCAGGCTCCGATCAGCACCAAGGCTGGGCCTGTCTACACACACACCCTGGCCTACAAACTGCAGCTGGCTGTGTTGCAGGGGCTGGGGTCTCTGTGCCAGAGGCTGGATCTGGGTAAGAGAATAGAGACACAATATTCACAAACAACACAGGTTTACCAAGACACAACATGCAACATCACCCTGTACAATCTATATGAAAATATTTAAAGCAGGTAAAAAGGGGAAAAGTCATAACAAGACAATTTGTCTTTGTATGGCAGGTCAGTTAATGGAGATTGCTGCAACATGGAGCCAATTTAAGTAAAACCATACTGAAGATAGATTACCTCTTTACAACTGTAATATTTAAACATGTAATATAATGAGGGCTCTGATGAATAACCAGAGTAAAACTGCATTTAAAGCCAAGCCAGTCATGCATTGAGGCTCCTCCAGCTCTCCTTCTAATAGCAGCATTAATACCAGGTGCAAAAAAAAGCTTGGTATTGTTTACACTTTGTAAATTGGTCTCTGTTTTTGTTTGAGTGGCATCTTGACAAGTTGTGGCCCTGAACCACCAATCAGGAACTACCACAAAATCAGATTTTGTCATTTCAAAAATGTCATAACTACACAATATGCAGTTATGAAACATTACAGCTGTGTAATGAAGGTCAAACTTATAGATGGGTGTCATTCGACTCATTTGATTCCTTTGACTCTGCCATTAAATGCTCCTGTTCTCTTTATTTTTTTCCTCACTGCTGATGTGATCACTTACCTAAAACTAAACTAAAGGTAGGTGTGGTAAATAAAAATTAAAAACTAGACTTTTTGAAAAAAAAAAAACTGAAACAATTTAGAACTTACAAAACTAAACTAAAATAAAAACATACAGGAAGTGTTCTTAGTTTTAGTCTGTGTCAGTTTGGTAAAATGTGTCTTCATCACCTGTCTGATTAGACTTAGGTGCACATTTGATGAGCCTTGGGATGTCCACGTGACTGTGGGTCAACTACCTTAACAGAGTGTCGTGTTTGTGTTTTACTACCCATTCTGAAAAACACCCTACTTATTATATTAATTCAAAAGACTAAAACTAACACCAAAAATTACAGAAACTAAACACTTGCAAACAATAAAGCCTTAACTGAAAAGAACAAATCCACCCAGGACACTTAAGTGAAACTAAAATGAATTGGAAACAAAAGCTCAAAACAAATAAAAATTAAAAACTAATAAGAAAATGCAAAACTACACTGGCCACTTCATTATTTACACCTTGGGATGAACCCATTTTGCCTTCTGACCTGCCTTAATTCTTAATGGCATAGCTTCAACAAGGTGCTGGAAACATTCGTCAGAGTTTGTTCCATGTGGACATGATAGCCTCACACAGGTACTACAAATTTGTTGGCTGCACATCCATGATGTGAATCTTCCATTCCACCACATCCAAAAGGTGCTTTGTTAGATTGAGATCTAGTGACTGTGGAGGCCATTTGAATACAGTGGACTCATGGCCATGTTCAAGACTCCAGTTTGAAATGATTTGAGCTTTA
The DNA here is from genome assembly GCA_015106775.1 of Etroplus canarensis. Taxonomy (NCBI): domain Eukaryota; kingdom Metazoa; phylum Chordata; class Actinopteri; order Cichliformes; family Cichlidae; genus Etroplus; species Etroplus canarensis. The sequence continues at coordinate 13,487 of VUQH01045049.1, read as the reverse complement.
CAACAAGGTGTGTTATCCTGCTAGAAGCGTTCATCAGAAGATGGGTACACAGTGGTCAAAAAGGGATGGACATGGTCAGCAACAATACTCACTTAGGCCGTGGTATTAAAAAAATGCTCAGTTGGTACTAAGAGACTCAAAGTGTACCAAGGAAATATTCCCCACACCATTATACCACAACCACCAGCCTGAATCTTTGATATAGGGCAGGAGGGATCCATTATTTCATGTTGCTTATACCGAATTCTGACCCTCCCATCTGAAAATCACAGCAATACCTGCGACTCATCAGAATAGGCAACATTTTTCAAGTATTCTATTGTCCAATTTTGTTGAGCCTGTGTAAATTATAGCCTTAATTTTCTGTTCTCAGCTGGCACCCAGTGTGGTCTTTCTTGTAGGCCCATTTCATTCAAGGTTCCACATGTTGTGCATTCAGAGATGCTCTTCTGCATACCTTGGTTGTAGGTAGTGGGTATTTGAGTTACTGTTGCCTTCCTATCAGCTTGAAGCAGTTTGGCCATTTTCCTCTTACCTCTGGCATTAATACGGCATTTTCATTCAGAACTGCCACTTACTTTTTTTGGACCATTCTCTGTAAACCTCAGAGATGGTTGTGTGGGATTCAGACCAACAACCAATCACCGTTCTTCCCCGATGCTCAGTTTGAACTTTTAACAGGTCGTCTTGACCACATCTTCATGCCTAAATGCACTGAGTTGCTGCCCTGTGATTAGCTGATTAGATATTTATGTAAATGAACAGTTAAACAGGCATCCCTAATGAAGTGGTCAGTAATTGTGTATTAACTCTGGTATGAATAAATTTTTGTTTCCTGCTTAGTTAGACATTTTGAGAAACACAATTATTAACTGCTCTAGTTCTGAAAGTAAAATACAATACAAATTTGTGTTTGGACATTAAATACAGAGATAGAAACAGGGAGCTGCTAACCTTGTTTGGCATTAAAACTGGGTCTATGGAGATGAACAGCCAAACAAATCTAATACCTTCAAAGCCGTCAAAGAACTGAGGGAAGTTATTTCACCACCAGGTGGCAGTATTATATCACGGTGAAAATCAACCAGTTGCATCACTCTATAAGTCAGTGTATCTCAATTCTTTTTCCCTTTTATTGTGGAAGCCTTAAACTGTGAAACAGTTTGGCATCCCAAACATTTCATCATGAAGCTGTATTGCATCTATATAACAAGAAATGTCTGTTTTAATGTTGTTAAATTGGGGGTAGGCAGTCAATATCTTTCACATTCTTTTTTTGTGTCAGTATTGTTTTATTTGAAAACAATTCTAGATCACGTTCATATGTATACATAACATCACACAATGCAATAATTACTAAAAATGCCTCTATACTGTGGAAGCCCTCTGATTCAACATATTTGAAATGTGACTTTTGATGATACAGACCACATCTAGCTGTGCCAGCGGGGTGCTACTCTCTTCTTCATCACAAACACAATGACTTCTGGCAGCAGGTCTTCTCCATCAAGCTTTATTTGACACCCAAGTGAGAAATGTGATTGTTCAATCAGCAAATCAAGATGTGATAGCAAAGGAGGCCATTTAATTGATAAGCTGAGAGGTTTTTTTTTTGTTACTTGATTATTTTGTGCTTGACATAGCTTCATTAGCATAACTGAAAATATTCAAGTGGCCTGGGGGCTGAGTGCCATTACATTACCAATTATGCAATTATGAGCTGCTTGTCTAATTTTTCATCAATCATTAAGTTCATTAAGGACTGATGCCCCTGTCACAATGTAATGGCTGCAGATTGCTCCAATTTTCCAATGCTCAGTGTGTCTCTTGTTTTCAGGGGTGCACCAGCTGAAATGAGGGGGGGGTTAAAGCCTGCTCTCCTGTGAGTGTTGGGTAGTTCAGCTGTAACTCAGCAGCAGAGTTCTATTCAGGTCTGGCTTCCCTGCCATCAGAATTGTAAGGTTTAGGTTTTAGATAAATTGACACTTTTTGGAAAGCTTTTAATGCACTTAGAGTAAGCTAACAAGTTGTCATCAACTCAAATAATGCTGCACTATATGGAGAAATTTTTTTCGCCACCTACACATTACAACCACAGGAGTTTTTATGACATCCTATTCTAAAGCCATAGACATTAATATGGAGTTGGTCCTCCCTTTGCTGCTTTAATGGCTTCCATTCTACTGGGAAGGTTTTCTACAAGATTTTGGAGTGGAGGATGCATACAGTTGTCCAAAATGTCTTCGCAAGCTGAAGCATTAAGATTTACCTTCACTGGAACTAAAGCACCTAGACCAACCCCAGAAGAACAACCCCACAGCATTATCCCTTCTCCACCAAACTTCACAGTTGGCACACTGCAGTCTGGCAGGTAACATTCTCCTGGCATTCACGACAACCCACGTCATACTTGTTGAACTTGTCACCAAACCCATACAGACTGTCAGTTAGAGAAGAGTGATTTGCTAATCCAGAGAACACATTTCTGCTACTCTAGAGTGGCGGTGTGTTTTACACCACTCCATCTGACGCTTGGCATTGTGCTTTGTAATGTAAGGCTTACATGCATCTGCTTAGCCATGGAAACCATGCCATGAAGCTACTGGTGTACAGTTTTTGTGCTCATATTAATCCCAGAGGAGGTTTGGAACTCTGCAGTTGCTGAGTCAGCAGAACTTTCACAATTTTTATGTATTGTGTGCCTGAGCACACAGCGACCCTGCTCTGTCACGTTACGGGATGTGCCACTTGGTGGCTGTGTTGCTGTGGTGTCTAAACACTTCCACTTTGCAATAATAATGCTTTCAGTTAAATGAGGAATATCTAGGAAAGAAGACATTTCATGAACTTATTTGTTGTAAAGGTGGTATCCTATCACAGTACCATGTTTAAATTTTGTGAGCTCTTTAGAATGAACCTTTCTTTCACAAATGTTTGTGAAGACAGACTGCATGGCTAGGGGCTTGATTGCGCCTGCTACTGTGGAATATTTTTCACAGCAGCAGGTAATAGTTTTTATACGAAGCAGTCACTTCACGTTGTATCAGTGAGGTAGACTGGGTCCAACTAACTCACCATGAGACTCCACATGGTCCAAACATCTGGTGCCACCGAAGCCAGATATCAATAGTATCTCGATTTTTATCTCATCTTGCATATTTTCCCACCCTGTTTCATCAGACTGAATGAAACACCTGAACTCAATGATTAAGAGGTGTAGCTCAATACTTCTATTCATTAGCGCAGCTTATTTTCTTCCTATCTCTCCTCTGAGAGACTCACTATCCCCATCATTTAATGATTAGAAACAGAATCAGAATTTAGAATATTTTATTAATCACAGAGGGGAAATTGCTTACATTGCAAACACTCTGTTAAATATATATAAATATGAAAGATAGAAAATACAGATAAAAGAAGAGAAAGATATATAAACCTTTTATGCAGGAGAGTCCAGTGTGTAGCATAGATAGGAGTGATTTTCTCTGGTGTAAAGTGATGCATTGTGGTGGTGTGCTGAGCAATAGACTCATCCCACCAGCTGGTGTGACCACTACACTGCTGTATATGTTGTTGTCAGAGAATCCAGTTCCACACCCACAACGTTATTGGCCTTGTGGATCAGTTTGTAGTTTGTGTAGTCTGTTTGTGTCCGCTACTCTCAGTCTTCTGCCCCAGCACACTACAGCATAGAGGATGGCACTGGTTACCACAGACTCATAATACAGCCTGAGCATCGTCTGGCAGATATTGAAGGACCTGAGTCATCTCAGAATAAATAGACAGCTCTGACCCTTTTTGTAGATGGCTTCTGGGTGCTTGATGAAGTTCAGGTTATTGTCAATGTGAATACTGAGATATTTGTAGTAATTACCACATGGTATTGTTGTCTTGTTATAAGTTTTGTTATTGGTAAGTGAACTTGTTCTCATCCCCAGCCTGTCAAATAATGTTTCAATATAACTGCTGGTATCTCTGAGATACTAACATAATGCCCTTAAGCACTGGTTAAGCATTGGATTGTTGGGGTTTTCCTCTTATATTGTAGGGTCTTTACCTTACAATATAATTACCTCGAGGTGACTGTGGTTGTGAATTGGCTCTGTATGAATACATTTCAATTGAACTGATAATGTTTATAGATGGTTTAAAGACCAGTCATAGTTAATTATCATTTCACTGGTTGTTAACAGAAGTGATGTTTGCATTGTTGCATCACTGGTTAGAACCTCCTGGCTGGCTGTTAGATGGAGCCTATCTGTGAGGAGTTTATATTGCCGTAGGTGTGAATGTGAGCATGAATGGTTGTCTCTCTCTGTGTGTTAACCCCGTGGTAGACTGGCAGCCTGTCCAGGATGTGCCTCGCATTTCACTTAGTAACAACTGAAAATGGCTCCAGCCCCCCTAAGAGGATGGATGGATGGAGTTCTTAACTGAGGTTTAATTATTAATCGGTTTGGCTGGTGATGAGGATATGCGGTCTGTATATTTTTGAAATTGAAAATGATTCAAATGCAATTTTTTTCTTTAATTTATTTTTATAAAACAAACATTTCCACCCACTGACAAACTTACTTTTTGGTGGCCCCAGCCTGGTCATCCACACAGTGAGGAGGTGAACTGGATGACAGCATGAACATCAGGAATGTTGTACCCTCCCACCAAGGTTCATCACAGATAGATGAAAAGTTAGCAGCTGGTGACACCATGTGTCACAAAGGTGGCAGAGCTGTCTGCAGGCTTTCCAGGGCCAACATTAGATCTCACAGTAATGAGGACTGCAGTGTAAAGACAATTAGACATTCCAAAGATTGGGATTTTGAAGAAAAAGGTTTTGTTTTTGGAATTACCTTTAAATAGCTTACAGCAATTTGTGTGTTTTGCCCACGTTATCCTCTCTTCCATTTACTTTCAGAGCTGAGATGTACTTAACCTTTGAATTAAACCTTTAGATTACACAACAAACTCTCACATGCAGCACAGTGTGCAGATAGCGTGTTTGAGATGCTCACTTGTCCTATGCAGTCAGTTTCAGTATGGTCTGTTTTTTCAGTTCACAGCAAGTGTGACAGGGCCAGTTTAGCAAGGAGATTAACCAGCATTGGTGAAGGAGAGGTGTTATTTGGTAAGAGAGGGCAATTGCTGGAACAAATGCTCACCTGGACAGGCAGAATTAGTGGTGGTAAGCTTTTACATTCAAACCACTCACCACACAGTGCTTTCAGTCAGTGTCAATGATTTTCACTCTTTCAGCTTCTAAGTGAGCTGCAATGAAAAGGTGAGAAAAGTCATTAAGCGCACCAGCAGAGAAGCCATCTGTACCCGTCTCCGTTAATAGAGAAAGTGATTGTGACATACGCAGGTTGATCAGAGGAAGTCAGAGCAACTGGCACATCACTTGTTAGTACTGGTAAGGTATTGTCTTCTTCTTCTTCTTCTTAGCAACTTAAAACAAAGAAAGCATTGTTCCAAATGTATGCTGAAAAGTTGTTTAGCCATAGAAACATTCTACAGATATCTTTCAAATCCTACATATCCAAAAGAAAAGACATAGGAAGCTATTAAACCTGCAAGAATCAACATTTTTTATAAAGAAATCAAATAAAAGCAGATCCATAAGTATTTGCACAGTGGCAAGATTTTTATAACTTTAGCGTTGGAAGTGTTTTTTTTTTTTTTTTTTAGAAATTACAGGCATTTCTTTGATAGCCTCACTATTTTCACAGGGTCAGAATTGTACAAGCTAAAATAATTGTAAAATTAAAGGTTATTTTTAGTACCTTAAAGCAAATACTTTATGTGATTACCTGAAATTTAAGGCTGAGGGGGATCACCAATCTGAGTTTCCTCCTTTGGGCTGCTTCGAGTTGACTTTACTGTTGTCCGGTTTTGGATTTTTCTGTGTTCATTTTTGTCTTCAGTGGGCAAAAAACTTGCCCAGTTGGGTTAAAGTTGGGGGACTGACTCAACCGTTTAAAAACAATATAATTATTATTATTCGTTTTGTGCAGAGAAGCCCTGGGGTTGCTTTTCATCTGTGCTGTGAAGCTCCATGTTATTGGTTTCACATCAATACGGCTACCTCCTCAAGTTCTCAGCTTGGCTTGTAAAAGGGTTTTTCCTCATTTAGAAAAGAGCATTCACTTTAGTTGTCTTCCAAGGTCTCCCAAGCTTTTTGGTGTTGCTCTGCTGCCACTACTTTTCTTCATACTAAACTGTTAATTTTGTCAAGAGTAAAAAAGCTCTCTTTTTCTAGTTCTGTTTTTTTCCCTAGTTAAAAATGGTCTCCTACCCTCACATCAACACCTCTGGACTAAGTTTTGAGTCTCCGCTTGAACAGTTACAAAATGCAAATTTGACACTTTTAATAAAACTTATTATTATTATTATTATTATTGTCCTGTGGTAATAATCTGTAATTAAATGACAAGAACTCTAAAAATGACAATATTGCAATCCACTCCAGATGTTTTATCTGCTTAGTTTGTCATGGATTAATGATGGAAACTCCTTACCTTGCCATGACACTGCTTTTTAGTCACCTGTCCCATTACTTTTGAGCCTGGAGAGCCTGTAAAAATGGCTCTAATTAACAAACCCATTGTACAGTATTTTCGTTAAGCCCCCTTTTTTAAAGCATAAAGTCTGCACTTAAATCATGTATTAATTGCATCATTTTAAATCTATTGTTGTGATGTACAGAGGCAAAATCATAAATCTGTGTCACTGTTCAAATCTTTATAGACCTGACAGCTTCTTCTTCATGGATTACTGGAGGCAAAGTGAAAGCTGAAGGGAAACTAATATTGTATTATCTAACTAACTTATTTATTTATTTACTTTTGTTAGGTCTTTTATTGCTTCTGGCTTGTATTTACATGATATGTAAATAATATGATAATCATCATAGTGTCATAGCAGAATCTAACTACAGTCCTGTGAAAAACCAAGTATATCCTATGATTCAGTAGTTTATAGAACTGCCCTTTCTGACTGGAAATCAGTCTCTCACCTTGTTGTGGAGAAATTTTGGCCCATTCTTCTTTACAATGTTGCTTGAGTTCATTGAGGTTTGCTGGCATTTGTTTATGCACAGCTCTCTTAAAGTCCCCCCACAGCATTTCATTTGGGTTGAGACCTGGACTTTGAAGGGGGCCATTGCAACACCTTGATTATTTTCTTTTTCAACCATTTATTATAGATTTGATGGTGTGCTCAGGATCATTGTCTTGTTGCATGACCCAGTTTTGGCCAGGCTTTATCTGTCAGACAGATGGCCTGACATTTAACTCTAGAATACTTTGGTATACAGAGGAGTTCATGGTCAACTCAATGACTGCAAAATGCTCAGGTCCTGTGGCTGCAGATCAGCCTCAAAACTTCACACCTCCACCACCATGCTTGACAGTTGGTGTGAGGTGTTTGTGCTGATATGCTGTGTTTGGTTTTTGCCAAATGTGCCACTGTGCATTATGGCCAGACATCTCAACTAATTTTTCTCACTTTTTATTGGTGGACTTCAAATGTTTTGTGAATGGCCTTAAAACCCTTCCAAGATTGAATGGCAACAGCAATTGCTTCTCTTATATCATTGCTGATGTCTGTGCACCTTGGCATTGTGTTAAAACACATGAATGGTCCAGACCAGCAAACTGCCAGAACTTCTGTTTTTATAGTGGTGGTTACACAGGCTGATGGCTACTTTATCAAGTGTATTTGATTAGCAACACCTGGCTGCTACTTACCCTCTTAAACCCTATAGAAAAAGTAGACATGCACTTAACTTTTCAGAAGACTGCATAGGGTCCTGTGAAAACTTTCTTTTTCACATAACTGCATATGTATATGTCCACTATGGAAAGACCTGATTACTAATGTATATATTGTACAGACTACATTGTGTTTATTATATGTAAAAATGCAAAAGTACAATTTCTGACTCACATATATATTTGACTGTTTTTCTGAGCTTCTTATCAGAAAAAGTACACATTGTTAGAGCACTAGTCATACAGTTAGCAGCCTAACTTTTTTTTCTGCCTCGTTTCCACTGGACAGAAAAAAAGAAACTCAGCTCCACAGCCACAGCAGTACCATTAGGGATGCAGTGTTATGTTCAGTTCACAGTTTGGTTTTAAATGCCACACTGGCTTCTCGTTTTAATATTAACACATTATTTCAAACAAAATCAAAATGAAGATTGTATTGCCTGAAAAAGTGTATATTGAATTTTTTGAGGAAAAACAATATATGTAAGTTCCTGTTGATGTTTTTGATATGCATATAAATAATTGACATATTTCACATTAAACAAACTTACAGTAAAATATATGCATGTGGACCTAACGTTAAAATTGTGATGTGGCATTGCTAGTCTTACCTGAAAGGCAGCAGGTTCTTACAGTAACTTTCAAGAAATAGAATATTTTGGCCTCTCAGTAGTTGTCAGCTTGAAGGCATAACTCTGTTACTATGCTTACCTCCTGCTGTCTCTTTCTGCCTCGGCACTGCTGTCAACTGTAAGTAGCAGTAGACCATAGTGAAACAATGTCAAATCATTTCTATTAAATGGGTTAATTGGCTGTGTGGTTGAGTCACATTAGGACAAATTATTATTGTAAATGAAGTGAAAATTCTAATCGACTTCGGATAATTTTGGAACATTCACTGTGTGCTGTGTCACAAAGGTAATTTGCTTCTCACGAACTAGCTTGCTGAGAAGTCACTGAGTGTACTTTTAGGTTCTGTTGCCCTCTGGGTAATTAATTCTTCTGATAAGGATGTCACCACATCTTTCATCCCCCTTTTAGCCCCCTTTAAAACCAGGATTTGTTAGTTTTTAAAAACTTAATTTAAATCCTGAACAAAGAAACAAGCATTAAGTGCATATCTTCAAGATAGCGCTATTGCTTTGCAATGTGAAGTAATGCTTAGAGTTATGTGACAGTTTTAGAGTAAAAACTGTGATTAAGTGCTTGCAGTGCTTTCTTACTTTCTTTGCTTCTTCCTGTCTCTAGAGCTTCTTTTTTAATGTATGGTTGCACTTAAATCATACTTAAGGAGTCAAAATGCATTTAGGCACACGTCAAGGTATTTTAAGATTATGTTAAACTAAGTGCTCATATGTTCATCACTAAATAAGCTGATTTCTTTAAGTGTCCCATTTAAATTAGTCTATTTAATATACAGTAGCTGCATACTCTCATAAATTCATATTTTATCCTTCTTAAGGCTGGAATAGTAGAAAAATAGACATAGAAAAAGGACATTCGTTGGAATACTAAAGGATAATTATAAGATGATAACTAAATGAGATGTAGCTATTTTATTAGTTGATGTGTAAGTGCAGTGTCATTTTTTTTCTCCAGTGAGAATTCATTTTTATTGACTGTTGATGTTTCCATAGTGTCTACACATCCACCTAACATGTGAAAGGTCCCCAGTTCGCTAATGGAAGGAATCACAAGCCCAGCCTTGTGGTTCCAGTGTAGTGTTGTGTTAGTGTAGGGTCATCTTGACCACGTCTTCATGTCTAAATGCATTGAGTTGCTGCCATGTGATTGACCGGTGTACCTAATAAAGTGGCTAGTGAGTGTATTTTCAGTTGATGTAGACTTTCTGCTCGTGATGGGGACATAAAAACATCATCACAGATGCTGTATAGCTGCAGGGTTTGCCTGATTGGCTTTTCGCCACGCTAGCTGCAGGGCTATTGAGGTTTGTCCATTTGAAAGTAAGTCTGTCACCCACTTCTATTCATGAAGAAATACCTCAAACCGTGACTTTGTGTCTACTAGTAGTGCCGCCATCAAATTAAAATGTTACACCAATCGGCCGCAACATTAATACTGTCTGCCTGATATAGTGCAGGTCACCTTCATGTTGTCAGGACAGCTCTTACCTGTCAGGGCACTGAAATGGGACTTCTTGGAGATTTTAGGGTTTAAACTATCTTGAAGTACTTCAGGATATGCAAACAGAAGATTTAGAGTGGGCTACAGTCTTCTGATCTGATAATTGAAAATCTGTGTGAAGTTCTTAAGCAAGCTGTGTGTGAAATACAGCCTTAAACATGTCCCAGTTACCCATAAGAACAGATTGAACAAGGTGCTGGTCTATGTTGGCATCACACAGTAGCTTCAGATTCTCATGTTCATATTTTTAACCAAAGGTGCTCTATTGGCTTAAGATCTGATAATTGTGGAGGCCACTAAAGTACACTTAATTACCACTGACATCTTTTAATGGAAACAGCTTGGGAAAATGTGTATTTTGTGACACGGCACATGAACATGAATAGCAGAATCATCAATAGATGGGTAGACTGTGCCCATAAGTGAATGCTCATGCCCAGTAATAGCACTTAGGTTGAAAGTAGCACTTAAAGCATGTTGAATTGGTATTAGGGGACATAAAGTATGCCAAGCAAATATCCCCCCCCCACCATCACAGCAGCGCCATCAGCCTGTTAGGTGGCATGATGAATCTATGGATTCCAACTTTCTTGACCCTACCATCTGCCTGTTGCAGCAGGAATAGAGATCTGTCCAATTTTCAAATTTTCTATTCTTCAGTTTTGGTTGAGATTTTGCACCTATAGCCACTATTGACAAAATCTGCATGCATTTGTGCAAGTGTTGTTGCCACATGGTTGGTTGTGTAGATATTTGCACTAACGCGCTGGTGTAGCGTTACCTTATGAATTGGCCAGCAAGCATTCCCAACTTAGTCATCTTCTTTTTTTTTTTTTTTCCAAAGCAAGATTTTCTCTGTTGTGAAGCAGAAGGACCCTGGGCTCAGCTCTCACATGGCACAGCAGAAGTCAGCCTCGGCCTTTAAGTCTCGGCTATGGGCAGACTTCCAACCTCAGTTGAAATTTAAGGACTTTAGTCCTGGAGTTTCTACTCTGTAAACCACATACAGAACACTTGTGTATGGCAAAGCTTTCTGTTCTTTGATTTACAACAAAGGGAGGATGCAGTGCCAACATGTGTGAATTTGGCTTTTCTAGGCACTTGCTGTTATGTGGGATACAGAATACGTTTAAAAATTTCCAGTGGGATTAATAAGTACAATCTCTGTCTGTTTACATGCTTTCTGTCAGTGTCAGTGCTTGGTACAGCCTTGAACTGGTGCCAAAAACGAAAACCCTTAAAGGTCATTGAAGCATTTTCTCCTTATCCTGCAGCCTCATTTAATGATTATAGTACTGTCTGAGGTAACCCCTAATACAGGGAGAGGGAAAACACTGGAAATGTAACCTGTTGTGTACTTTTTTAAATCTTTTTTAAATTGACGTGTTAAAACAAGTCTTTCTTTCACATCAAAGAAAGAGGCTAGTCCATTTCTTTATCAGTCTCGTTCTTGATTTTTGTTGCTGGTACTTGATGCTTCTTCATTTCTGTCAGACAGGCAGAGATTTGGTGTTGGGAGATGGAAGGAATACGAAGGGGCAGTAGAGAAACAGTCAGCGGCTGCAGCCTCACTCATGTGAATACCGATTTGGCTACAGCTTACCTCTGGGACGCCTGCAGCAAGCCAATTACCAAGCCTTAGTCACAGAGAGAGAAAGACAGAAACACACATTGACTGAAGCAAATAATACATTTCAGCTCAAGCTGTAGCTTCAGCTCCAATTCCACCCTGTTACTCATTTACCACAAAATTTAACAGCAGTAGGCCCTCTTCTCTTTAGTATTTCTCTCTCTTCTGTTTCCATCCATGCACCTTGATTCCACAAAAGACTACAGGCTATGAGTGTAGCACCAGAAAAGGAGGAAGAAAAGGGATAAAAGCGGCTGCTAAATAATCCCATTTAACTCTGAAATGTGCACTGCTGCTTTTATTCTTGACACACAGCAAGCAGGCCTAGTTCAAGCCGAGTGTGGGTTGAATTGGCAAATAGAGTAAGCAGAGAGGGAGAGAGACATGTTTTGAAATGAGGCTTGAAAGGCAGCCCAGTTTGCAGCTCAGGGAGTTGCTAAATGTCTGCTGGGAAGGATGGAGAAAGGGAGAGATGCAGGGTGTGAGCAAGATAGGAAGAGGAGATGAAAGGGTGGAGAGAAGTCAAGTGGATGGAGGGAGCAGAAGCTGGCAAGGTTACGAAAGGTGCAGCCTGTGAATGGGAGGAAAAGAGAGTGGAGGTAGCTGGGTCAGAGAACTAAAAGAGAAATAAAGGTGGAGGGAAGAATAGAGGAAAAAGAGGTAACTGCTTTTTCACACACATCCACTCCTCAATGGAGGGAAGTGCGGATGTCTGAAATTCAGAGATGTGCAAACAGCCTGCTGTGAAATTCTCCCTGAGCCACCTCAGCAGTTTCTCTCAGCTCATTAGGAGTTAGCAGAGGTAAAGTCCAGGCTTGGTCTACTTTTTTCCTCTTTCATCTTTTTCCTCTTTTTTCTTTTATCCCTCGTCCTCCTCCTTATCTTTACCCCATATTCTTTGAACTGTGATCATATCTTGAGAGGGTTTGTTCTGTTGGTTGTGTCATTGTAGATGTAGTGTAGATAATCAAATAAAACAATCACAACAGTATCCATATATGGAGTGATGTCTGGAGTATAGTTGAGGCTTGTAACACAAGCTGCGCTGCCTCATACACATGTAACATGCTTCATTTTCCACACATCATACTCCAATTTGGCGGTCTGTTTAAGCTGCAGCTTTTACTCCCTGGTATTTACATCTAGATATGTTAAACAATGTAGAACACAACATATTTTGGATCAAACAACCCAGTTTTTCAAGTGCGTATTGAAAGTATTGGAAACATGACAAATGACAGGTGTTTCTTGTTACCCAGGTGTGTCATATAAGATTGATTGTTATTCATTAAGTAGTCCTGGAGGACTCTTAGTTTAAGTTTTGGCTTTCACCTGCATTTGCAGTTTAGAAGGGTAGACCAACATGAAAACCGTGGGAGAAAAACATGCCATTCTAAAGCATAGAAAATGGGTTGGGGTCCATTACCAGTACTTTAGAACTATTGGACATAGTCAGTACTACAATTGTAACCACTGGTGTACTAAGAAACAGGCATCAAACGAGTTATCCAAGGAAAACAACAACTGATGATAAATTGTGAGAGCAGTAAGGAAACCCCCAAAACAACAGCCTGCAACATCATGAACAGCCTCCAAAGAGCAAGGGTAGAATATCACACTCCACTGTTCGAAGGAGACTTAGAGATCAATATAAAGGCCATACTGCAAGATGCAAATCACTCATCAGCAGTAAAAATCCCAAAGCCAGATTGGAATTTGCAAAAGTAGATGATGAGAGATGAGCCACAACAGTTCTGGAATTGTTTTATGGATTAACAAAGATTAACCTCTACCAAAGTGAAACCAGCCACGGGGCCCACAAGCCAGTGTAGTCCTAGTGCCGGTCCCAAGCCCGAGTAAATGGTGAGGGTTGCGTCAGGAAGGGCATCCGGCGTAAAAACTGTGCCAAATCAAATATGCGGATTCATAACACGACTTCCATA